>ML681971.1:4907502-4952294 GCA_007922195.1 Podocnemis expansa | reverse complement strand
GGGGGCCTGTGCCCCAATATTTTCTCCTGTGTGTAACATCGTCCCTATTGTGGAGCACACCTGTGTATGTGAAGTTAAAATATGTCATGGCACAGTTTCATAAGCATGCTACCTGGATTTGCTGCATGAGGATGGGGTCCTGGAAATTCAGTCATTCTCTATAGCCTGGTGTTGCCCACTCATTGCAGCTGCTTGGTGTGTGGGAGGAGGCAAAAATCAAGGTTCACTGAGTGTGCCAAAAAATGGTGGGTTACTTACTAGTAACTGTCCTTCTTCAAGATGGGCTGCTTGCAAACATTCAGTTTTAGGTGTCTACATGCCGTAGCACATGATTGGTCAGAAACTTTTTAGCCCTAGCCCGTCAGAACAGGGTTGACAGCTAACACCCCCTCTGGCCACTCCTGTGGCTGTATATGTGGCCCCGACCCTGGTCCTCCTCAGTCCCATCTAGTTGCCAACTCCAAGTAAGGGGGAGGGTCCTGAATGTATGCGAGCAGCCCATCTCAAAGAAGGACGGTTACTGGTAAGTAACCCACCATTCCTCTTCGAGCGCTGCTCGCATCATTCAGTATTAGGTGACTACTACCCGTACTGTTGGTGGTGGGTGGAATTGGTTTTTTTCCCGCCTTCAGCACAGCTACCCCCATAAAGGCAAAAACAAAGTGTGGAAGGATGCCTAAACAGTAGGCTTCTTGGCCTACCAGGGGGGGACTCCTTGTTAACCCTCAGATTTTCCTGAGAGAACATTGCACGAGGGAACAGAGAGAGAGGCTGTATGTCACGCTACCTTGGAGGCATGGAGTATTGATGTGGGCCATCCTAATCTGCTTTGCACACCCTTGATGTTGAGTGTGGTTAAAAGGAACCAAAGAAGACAAAAGTTCCCATGCTTCGTCTACCATTGTGTGACGACTGACTGTCACACCCCCAGGGATAAAGGGGAGAATAAGTGCACCCTCTCTGCACTGGTGGGGAGTTGATGCTTCAGTGTGTGAGAGTCTAGTTTAGTTCTATAGGTCAAAGCGGTGAAAATGCAACCAGGATGGCATTTTTTGCATTGTCCTATTCTAGCAGGAGGGGTCCCAATTTGATCAAGGAGCTCCTTTGAAGGGCATTTGCTAACCAGGCGGAAGGGAAACTATTAACAGTGTACCTCAGGTCCCAGGAGTGGATGTTGGCATGCTAGGCCTGAGAAGGCCAGGCCAACTTTGTAAAATACATGATCTAAATCTAATCTTTGAAGCAGGGGCATTGCTGGTGCTTGGCACCTGGGGCACATGCCCTGAATCCCAGCACCGGTGCCTCAGGTCTGGCGGCCGCTCACCCCCGTCTCCGGCCAAATCCAGGTCCCAGCTGCCAGCAGCTGCTCTGGCCCTGGCCCTGGCCGGAGATGCAGGGCCAGGCCACCTGCAGCAGCGGTGGCCACTCTGTCCCTGCCCCAGCTGGGGATATGGGACCCAGCCGCCCGCGGCTGCTTCAGTCCCCGGCCCCAGCTGTGGATGCAGGCCCAGCCACCCGTGGCGGCATGCGGCAGCTTCCGGCCCTGCCCCTGGCAGGGGGCATGGTCTGTGGCCATGGGGTGTGGCCTGTGGGCTGGGGGCGGGGCCTGGGGCTGTGTCCTGGATCCCTCCCCAGGGCAGCGACGCCCTTGCTTTGCACACATATTATAGGAAAATGCAATGGCAGTGAGTAGGCTAGGGGTTTTGTATGCATGTGTGCCATTAGTGGTTTCTTGATGACGTTTACATAATGTCTTCTTAGAGGTTAGCAAGCTGAATGAACTGCTTCCCTATCTGTTACCATTGTTCTACTGCAGGGGTACTCAAACGGCGGCCCACGGTCCACAATCCGGACCGCAAAGACCCTTCTGGTGGACTGCCCCCAGCCAGAGCCTCTGCCGCCAGCGAAGCCCCCCCCGCTTTGAAGCGGCTCCAGTGGCGGAGCAGGCTCGAGCGATTGGGCGCGTCCTACAGCCTCTTGGCGGAATGGACACAGCTCAGGCCAATAGGAAGGCGAGACGGATTTGATTGTTGGGCGGCAGCAGCCAATGGGAAGTGAGCGGAGGGGAGGGCCTTTTTTGCCGCCTGTCCAGCCAATCCGCGTGCTCAGTGGTGAGTCTGTGTTTGAGTCTCAGTGGTCTGAGGTCACAGGCTGGTGTGCTAAGTCCTTGAATTCCCAGGTGGTCTGTTCTAATGTAAGCTCTTCAGATTCATCTATTGCTGCAGCTCTAGATCCATTTTCTAGGTGGGATAGGGATATACCTCCTTCTTTTGAGGAACTCATGGAACGGGGCTGCCAGCTTGCAGGGGGGCAGGAGCATTCATGGAGCTGGGGCCCGCCTCGGTTGGAGTCTGTAGGGAAGGGGGGGCAGTCCATGCCTGCCCCTTGTGGGGAGGGGGGCAGCTGTGATTTCTGCCCCTGCATTTACTGTCACGCCCTCCAGTGCGGTGCAATTACTGGGGTGGCCCCTCAGCTGGGGAGAGGGTGGAAGTGGGAAGGCTATGTGCTCTGCTCACTGCAGCGTCACAGCCAGCTCTTCAGGGCAAGGGTGGTTTGTGTGCATACTTTTCTAAGTTTATGGCATTGTAATAACTGCATGCACCTGGCCTCACTGGTCGCTAATGCCTTGCTTGGCTAGGGTTACCAGATGTCAGGCAAAAGGAGGACATATCTGCCATCCAGCAAGCACTTTAAAAACATATGATTTTGTCTGGCTTTTTACTTACAGGGGTTAAAGTATGCTGGAACAGAACGCCCTATTTTTAGGCAGAAACATTCCAGGGGTCCCTAAAAATGGAAGAATATTGCATTAATACTACATTTTCTCCATGTGTCCTCCAACATCCTCCTTTTCCTACTTCCATGTCCTCCTTTTCGTGCTTTGGTATCTGGTAACCCTATGCTTGGCTCCTCACACCCTCCATCTCGTGGAGTTATCCTTTCGTCTCCTGCCACGAGACCCATGATCAGTACAGATAGAAATCAGTGGGAAGCTTTAGTAAATTCAGCGCTATTACCAACAAAATCTCCTTTTTAGAATTTTCTAATCTGTTTAATTGGACTCTCTTAATTAGGGCACTTTCCCAGGTTGAAGAATGGGTTCATTCTGTGTAAACACTTTACAATTGTGGTACTGTAGTGATGTCTACTCATTGAGTTAGTTACTAGCCAGCATTTTTGCAGGATAGGTCTTTTTATGTAGCACTATGGATTTACAGGCAGATAAATATACATTTCCTGCCCTGTCAAGTGTCTAAGCAGGCAGGCTAGCAAAGATATAAATCACATCAAAGTAGTTCAAAATAAATAGGGTCTGATCCAAACCTATTTAGGAAGAACAGCATTCTTCTTAATGTTTTCTTTGGCTTTAATTAAAAGAAGAGAAGAAATTAATGTAAAGATAAGGAACAAATAAGAAATGAGATAGAAAGAACAAGGCATTGGAAAATTGTTAGAGAGTACAAGAAAGGACTGGAGAAACAATGCAGGGAGGAATGCGCAGTAAGTTTAAAATGTATTTAACAGTGTTCTTCCACTGTTCTAAAAAAGTGTATATAGATGTGCCTGCTTGTATGGTACCTCCTCAACTGATAGCCTGTAAAAGGCTGTCACTCAGGCACCATGATGACAGGGGATCCGGGACCTGGCGGCCGTGGCCAAGGTGGCAAGGTAGGGCAGTAGGCCTAGCCTAGTTGCTTGTGGACCCTGATGAATGGTGGAAGGCTGAATGTAGACCTGCTCGCAAAAAGTTTGAGTACCCCTGTTCTACTGGAAGGGGTCAAGAGGGAACATTAACATCTAAATGGACCTTTGATGTATCAATGGAAACTGTCTGTTAATGGTACTAATACATGTAATTACCTGTGGTGCCCAGGAGGTGAAGGTTTTACTTCAAAGGACAATATACATTACTATCCTCCACTTAAGAAAGTACCTGAGAATTGTCATTAAAGCCCATGTGAAGAATTGACCTGCAAATGCCCACCTTGCTAGCTACAATTATAAAAAGAAGTTGGGAACATAATCACTTTATCTCACATCTGTCCAAGCTTCTCAGGCAAAGTTTGGGGCACAGGATTCAGATCCCAGCCAGTGCTGGTCACGAAACCGCCCTGCTAATTCTCACGGGGAGAATTAGAACAAACTCTACACTTGGATTATTTGGTCTGTTTCTTAAAACTGGATTTCTAACAACTGAAGCTGTGAAACAAGGACTTAAACCCATCTAGGCCCTGGATGTATGCCTAAAACCTGCAAACTCCAAATTCTTCAAGAAGTTATCTTCTATGGACTCTAAATCTTAAGTGATCCACTTTGACCGTATAACAACTCTGATTTTCTTTTCTTTTTATATTAAACCTTTAGTTTTAGTTACTAAAGGATTGGCTGGCAGCAGGGTATGTTGCATAAGATCCAATCCTATATTGTTCTGGGTGATGTGGCTGAACCTTTGGGGTCAGAAGAACCTATTTTTTAGATACCTAGTGGTTGTACTGGGGACCCGTGACAGGAGTGCAGTAAAGGGGGCGGAGTATGTTTTATGGTGGCTTCTTGATATACAGCATGGGCAATCAGAATCATTGTTTGTGACTGGTTGGGGAGTTTATCTCCAGGTAACCCACCAGTTACTGCTGGGAGAATCTGCTCTCCTTTTTGCAGCTTGCCCTGAACTTTGTTTATTCAGGCGGTTATCCCTGGAGACCTGGTTGTAAGGCAAACAGAAGACTTTGTGATGGTATAACAGTAGTGGGCAATGGAGGCCCCCTCCCCTAAACACATTTCCATTTTGCTAGACTATGTAGTAAACAAGTAGTTATCTAGGTGTTAGATTATAGGATAAAGGTGGTGGGAATCAACACCCCAGCAGACAGTCTATGTGACCAGGAGAGGGCCTGATCACCCCTCCCTGTAAGTAATGGGCTATAACAATAGCTTGTTTCCCTGACTTCACGGGACTTCGTGGTAGGACCTTGAAGGTGCCTTGGAGGACAACACTCCCCTGCTGAAGCCCTTGGGTCGTGAAGTGGGGTCCCCGACTGCTGATTGGGTTGTAAGCCTGTCTATATTGCTTTATGTTTAACTCTGGATATATCACTTTTATCTGGATATTTAGTTAAGTAATCTGTTAGGCTACATCCACACACAAGCTCTTGTTTCAAAACAATCTGTTTCAAAACAAGCCATTTTGAAATAACACCTTATTTCAAAACGTCTTATTTCAAATTAACAAAAAGCTATTTTGAAATAAGAAAAAAAGCGGGAATTGAAATATTTCAAGATAGGGGAGGGAAGGGGCGGGGCTGGGAGGCTTGTGTGGGCTGGGGCTGCCCTGCCCCTGGGATTCCCCGGTGCCCCCCCAAAAAGTTTGGCCTTTGTCCACCAGCGGAGGATGGACTTGCCTAAAGTGAATAGTGCAGTACATTGTCCGCTTTGCTTGAGGACCTCGGAGATATGTACCACCACGTGATGGGTCTGTCTTTCCAGGTATGGGATGTCAACGTAGGTCAAATACGTATGGGTCCCCCACGTAGACTGCCCATGAAAGTGTAGACATCTCCACCTCTGATAGAAGGGCCTCCTGCAAGATCCTAAAAGCCTTTAGCTCTCTTATGAAAAGTCAGGGAACCCCTATCGAGGAAGGAGAGGGTAGGTGTATTGTTCTTTACCCTCTGGACCAGGGGTCTCATACGTGCGGTCTGTGGGCCACACATAGCCCCTAAAGCTATTTCCTGTGGCTCACAATGAAACTATTATTACCGACATTTGCAATATCATTGTATGAAAAGGTTTCAGTGGTGTGGTCCTCGGGCTAATGACTGGTCCTCATGAGGTCCTTGTGGTGATTTGAGTTTGAGACGCCTGCTCTGGATGATGGTGGTTGATTTCTCTCTTGGGAGGGTCAAGGGCCAGCACAAACTGGCATGAGAGATAAGTGTCAATGTGCAGTGATGCAAACAGAACAGGAGGGTCAGCCCAGTCCAGGCTCACAGAGGGGTCAAGGGGCCCTGAGAGGTCTGTAAGGGGAAACCTGAGGCAAGGGGAAAAAGGGGGAGGGGAGAGAAGAGAGAGAGGGAGAGAACCTTTTGGAGGGTATCCCTGTCAGGGCTCACGTTCCCTGCTTCCTGCTGTTAGATCTTGCATGTAGCAGGGTAGGGGAAAAATATTAAAATACTTCCCATCTCCATTCCGCATGATTTCTGGGTACAACCTGGGGCAGGTCACCTTAGGAGTGAGGTGACAAGGCAACTCAAGTAAACTATAGAATCAGATAAGGAGGATTAGGGGTTTTCTTGACCCTTCTTTTGCATGACTCAGGGGGTCCAGGTGATGAGACGCCTGGTTTTCCAACCATAGGGTGGGTGGGAGGAGGTTGAGGTAAAAGTCTACCCTTTTTCCCAATAGTGTGGGCTATCGAAATAAAGCCCTGTTGTGGATGGAGCAGGACTGCGGCGAATAAGTAGATTCCAAGTCCTGCATGTAAAACAAACATTTAGACAGGTACATTTTTTGTGGGTGCAGTACTCCAGTATGCGCCCATGCTAACTCATGCTCTAGCATGAGTGGAGCGGAGCCTGGTCAGGGTAACTGAGGAGGAAGTAGTCTAAATGCCAAGTGCCCAACGGTTTACTTTAGCTCTAAAATGGTTGAGCTGGACACCAAAGGAAGCATTCTGAGTGCGCTTGGATATCCCTGGCTGTAGCATGAGCAATGTTGGCGAAAAAGCCCTGGATGCATCAAGCTAGGGGATGCATAAGACCCCAGGAGAGAATGAAGGGGTTATTTGAACCAGACACCAAGAATCAGCCTGGAGGTCAGCGGCTGGCAGCAGATGAGAAAAAGGAGATGGAATGGAAGCCCAGGGAATGGAGAAGTGATCTGGCATACCTCCACTGCCTTCTGAGCCAGGTCACCCATCACTCCAATCTGGGGAATGGTTTTTGGAACCAAGGTATAGCACTCCCCTTCCTTCTAGCTGCGGGTGAGGTCCCACTTAGGGCCTCTGCCACTGATTTCTGAGGGGTTGTTGGTGTGTAGGGGTGTGGGTGAGACCTGAGAGGGTCAAAGAGTTGGTAGGGGCACAGTACTTTCATGGGAAGTCCCTGGTGGAGGAGGAGACCTCGGAGTCATGGGGGGATGATTCTGTCTCTCACTTGGTGGGGAAGGCCCTGCTAAGTGCCTCTACCATTGGCCCTCACGGTGATGGTGAGGGCTAAGGGAGTGGCTGGGCACCTGTGGGGAAAGCATGACCAGTGATCTAAGGTCTGCTCTAGGATCCCTTGCACCATGGAGTATGTGGTCTGTTGCCTCCACAAACAAAGACCAGGCCTTGAAGGGGAGGTCTTGGATGGCCTGCTGCATGTCCTGAGGCAGGCCTGCCTCCTGCAGCCAGGCTGCACATCTCGTAACGACGGCCGAGGCTATATCACAGCTTACCGTGTCTGAGGCATCCCACACCGCTAAGAGTACGTTCCGGGATGCTGCCATGCCCTCCTCTATGAAGAAGTCATAGTCCTCCCTGTGCTCCTGGGGGAGGAGATCCTGGAATCTTCTCATGGACTTCCAGATGTCCAAAGCGTATCTTCCCTTCAGCGCCTCATGGTTTGTGATGCACAACTGGAAGGCAGAAGCTGAATACACCTTCTGACCCATAAGGTCCAGCCCTCTTGCCTGCTTGGATCTCAGCAAGGGGTCTTGGGAATGTTGGCTTCCATGCCCTAAGGCAGCTTCCATCACCAGGGAGCTTGGTACCAGGTGGTCAACTAAAAATGGAAAATCCTCCAGTGGGACCTGATATATCTGAGACCTGAGGAATAGAAGCAGAAGTCTGCCAGCGTACCCCCATGAGGTCATGCACACTAGCGTGCACCAGTACCGTTATCATGTCTGGGGAAGATGTTAACCCTGGATTGTATAGGGGGTTCTGATCCCCCCAATGGGTTCAACCTCTAAGCCAGTATGCACTGCCACACAGCAGAGGAGGTAGAAGTGGGCCATAGTGTCCTCCCTGTAGGACCACGGCTCGGGATTTAGAGCCCTGTCAGGGGTTGCGGGCAAGGGCAGAGTGGTCCTGGGCCCCTCGGTACTGCGGGAAACTTCCTGTGAGGAAGCTTCCTGTGGCAGGGACTACTTGTGAGATTGGTGCTGATAGGGATCTGATACCGGCAAGCCCTGATGGGCCTGTCTGCCCCTGTGTGAGGGGTTGACCTCCTTGGGGTTCAGGGAACATGATATTCCCTGGCACTGAAGTGTTGGGCTTGATTCAGCACCGATGCGAGGAGTGACCAAGTTGGTCAGTGCCAACAACGAGGTGGCACTACTATGCCAAGGAGAGGAAGAGCGTGATTTACGGTGCTTTGTTGTAGAGCCTGGGTCGGTACCAGCAGGCCTTTTTGGGGAGGAAGAGACTCCCTTAGGCTGTGGTACCAGGGAGCTCGGTACCAATACAGGGGACGGCGATCAGTGCCACTCCAGAGAGGTCCATGTCCCCAAGAGGAAAGCGGGTTTTCCTCTGTTTTAGAGGCTTGGGAGGGGGAAGCATGAGCAAAAGTAAAAGGGCTTTTGCCATCTCAAAAGCCTGTGGAGTGGAGGGGACCTCCATGGCTTCCTGCCCCAGTCCCGAGAGTCACCCGGATGGAGAGAGCTGGAGCAGCACCTGCAATTCAGCACTGAGGTGAATGCCAAGTGAGTCGTCTTGTGCTCCTGAGGGGAGCAGCACCAAAAAGGCTCCGGTGCCGATCTGGCATGTGGTGCTGGCAGCTCCAAAGTTCTCCGATTCTCTAGGGGTAGGCTGCCATGCTTGCTCCAGGGCCAACGCACGGCGCCTCTGCTCCCTGTCTTTAATGTCCTTGGTTTAAAGGACTGACAGATGGAGCAATTGGTAGGCTGGTGGGATTCACACAGGCACCAAAGGCAGTTCTCGTGAGGGTCGTCCTGTGGGAAAGCCTTGCCACAAGCAACACAGGGTTTGAAGCCTGATATTGTAGGCGGCAGTTGAGCGCAATCATCTGGCTCCGGGTCCGTACACTCAGTAAGAGCAGTGGTTCTCAGTGGAATGACGTCCATGAACAGATCTTCCAAAGCGAGTGGGCGGCTCATACACGGTAGGATAGACAGGTGCTTACATAATCGCAAGGAGCAGGCTGCTCCAAAACTGTCACTGAGGGGCAGAAAAAGGAACTGAGGAGGATCAGGGTTGGGGCCAAATAATAGCCATGGGAGTGGCCAGAGGGGGTACTGGCCACCAAGCCTGCTCTGACAGGCTGGGGCTAAAAAGTTTCTGACCAATGGTGTGCTGTGGCACGTAGATACCTAATAATGAATGATGCAAGCAGTGCTTGCAGAAGAACCTTGGGCCAGCCCTGCCAAGAACCCAGCACTATACCAGGTCTGTGTCTAGCCAAGGGAAGGAGACAAGAAAGCCAAGGAGGCTCCTGTAACATCCTGAGCCCCTTCTGTGTGGCAGCAATCTACAGCTACACAGAAGAGGGCATTGTGGCCAGAAGAAGAGGGGATGCAGCATTAGTTGTGAGAAGAACTGAAGCCTCAATGTCGCAATCAGGCAGAGAGCTTGGCAAAGAGCAGAGATCGGTGTAGATTTGTATCATACAAATTCATCCAGCACATGTGAAACAAAACTGTCTCTCTGCAAAAGTGAACAGGGAAGTGTTCCTGCAAGGGCTCTTATTAGAAAGAAAGACTGGCGTTTTTACACAATTTCCTGCAAAGCATTTTCCAAATGAAAGATCAGGAATAACTGACTCGAATCTGTCAATTGAGGTGGCAGACATAATGGCCACCCCATCCCCCCAACGTAGCCCTCTAGACTATGGAGCTCACAGGGAGGAAGACTATATTGTTTGGTTCCAAAGGGGCCCAGGCCTCCAGCTGGTGGACTGATCGAATCCAGGAAGACGGGGTGGAACTCAGAGAGGGAAGCAGAGAAACATCCCTGTTTTTTTCCTCCAGCTGGAGTGTTTGGTTTCAGTCTGAAATGGGAAATTAGTTCAGGATTTCTGGGTGGGAGCAGCAATGGCTGGAATACTGGAACAAACAGTCATGTAAAAGAGGGCTGGAAGGGACCTTAAGAGGTATTTAGTCCAAACCCTGCTCAAAGCAGTGCCAGCCTCAACTAAATCATCTCAATCAGGGCTTTGTCAGACCACACATTAAAAATCTCTGTGAATGGAGATTCCACCACCTCCCTAGGTAACCCGTTCCAGTGCTTCACCATCCTCTTAGGGAAAAATATCCTAATATCCAATCTAGACCCCCACTGCAATTTGAGACATGGCACTTTGAAGCACTTTAAATGCATCAGATCTTCCCCTGACCTGCAGTAGCCTCTGCAAAGTATGATGCAATGCAGAGTTCACTTCTACCTCTAACAGACGCCTGATGCCTTCCATTGCTGTGCCCCAATATCAGCAAATGCACCCTCTAGTGTCTAGTGCAAAACTTTAACAGGCCCTCATATACTTCTGTGTCACTTGGCTCAACAGATCAGCAGAGCTGGTTGTCAGACTTGCCAAGCACTTGGGAAGTTATTGTGCCCTCATTCTGCTGTGGGGAAGGGCGCATGGCAGAGTACCAGCTGGATGAGACCGGGGTTGGCAATGGATGTATCCTTAGTGCCAGGTCCCCAGAGGCAGGGTGAACAGGGGCTGCACTGGCCTGGGAAACAGAGGGGGAAGCTGGGCTAGGCTGGCCCAATGAAGAGTGTGAGAGGTTCTGACTCAGTGGATTCTTTGTAAAGCTTTATCTCCGGTTCAGTTCCTGAAAGTCTAGGAAGAGTAGCTTACACAGCTCCCTCAGCCTTCATGGCAAACTGCCGCACTGCTGCCACGGTAGCCCAGTGCTTGTGGGAATTAGCTCATGGGTGGAGAACAGCTGGCTGCAGCTGGAGCTGAAAATGGGTGATGGTGGTTGTCAGCTCAGGTCATAGCTGATGGGTGCTTACGGAGGCTAAATCTCAGTGAGCAGCAGCTGTAAGCCAGGCTGCTGATCACCTCTGGGCAGCCTCCGTCCCACCCTGGTCAACAAAGACTGGATCAGTTATTCACACCTTCGTCACCTCTCAGCTGATCCACAGCAATGCAGGGCACCAGGGCACGAAGCCTTCAGTCTGTAGCGATCCAGCTCACCCAGAACTCCCCTGCAGTGTCTCTCCTTAGCATCACAGGATGCTAGCCCATGTGTGTTCTACTCTCAATGCTAGCTGCCTGAAGACTGTCACAGCAAGTTCAGGGGCTCAGTCCTGATCTTCAAACTGCTCCAGAGCCTGAGATCATCCATGGCTTCCAGTCAACAGCTCTGCACCTCTGGCACAGTGGAATGTTCCATGATGAGTAAATCTTCCCCGGCAGAAGACACAACTGTTGCTGGGGCTGGTCCAAGACAATAGAATTTACAATTCCAGGAATGAGGGCCCAGCACTGCTTCCAGTGCAACTCCAAGATGCTTTTCTCAGCCCTGCCATTTCTCACACAGGCCTAGACCAGGGGTGTCCAACCTTTTTGGATGAGGGGCCACATGGCAATTCTTTTCTCACTCTGGGGCCAGTGAGCACATTTTGGCTAGATAAGGCATAGAAATTCAAAGCTGTAACGCTCTGTTTCAGTGCCCCAGGCATGTTTTGATTGCAATGCACCCCTTGCAATTAGCGGCACTGGGAGCCAGCAGTGCAAAACATGCCCTTTAATGGAGCAGCTCAATGGAGCCATTCTGGTGTGCCAGGGGCAAAGCCCCATTTGCCCCGCTATAGTTACAGCCCTGTAGAAATTCATCTTATTATTAATAAAATTTAAACAGTCAAAAATAAGTACCAGCTTATAAATTCAGTTCAGTTCTGTAAAAGCAAGGCTGGCGAGGAAGAGAAGAGGTGACAGGGCAGGAGTGGCCATGCAGGATGGTAGGGGAGAATGTAGGGAGCAGGGCACAGGGTGGCAAGACAGGGGACGCCAGGGGTGGCCATGTTGGGCAGCAGGGGAAAGGAGGGGGAGTGTGGCAAGAGTGACAAGAAAGTGAAAGGGAGGGGAGGGGAGCATGGCATGGCAAGACAGGAGCAAAGTGACAAGAGAGGGTGCACGCAGTGGCTCTGCGGGCCAGATAAGAGCCCTTGTTGGGTGGGATTCTGGGCCCTGGGCTGCAGGTTGGACAAGCCTGGCCTAGAGCAAGAGATGTATTTATCTAAACTAGGCATGGCCAAACTGTGGCTTGGGAGCCACATGTGGCTCTTGAATAAAAAGGTGTGGCTCACGGAAGAATGTCAGCAAATCAATTTAGTAGGTAAAAGTATATGGCTGTATGCCTCCATGAGGCTCTTGAAGGTTTAATCATCAACTTGTGTGGCTCTTGAGTTCCGTAAGTTTGGCCACCCCTGATCTAAACACCCCAGCCCTCCACACACCCTCCTAAAACAAAACACTCCAGTCCACCTGCTTCTCCCCCTACGGAGAGGTAAGAGAACAGGCAATGTGAGTTAAATATGTTGCTTAATGCATAAGCAGCAGGTGTGCAGTACAAGAACCTGCATAGTTTACAGATGCTGTTGTGAAGTGAAGATGCCCATTCTTAGCTGGAGAAACCTCCATGAAGGAGTCTCTATCATTGTTCCATTCCCTAGCCTCTCATAGGCTGTATTCACACACAGATGGTTATTTCGAAACAAGTTGTGTCAAAACAACTTGTTTTGAAATAACACCTTACTTCGAAATAACTTAATTTGAATTAACAGTTTGTTAATTTGAATTAAGGAAAAACGCGGGAAACAAAATAGCAAGTTCGCACGGCGAACTTGCTATTTTGTTTCCTGCTGCAGGGGGCTGCAGCCCCCTGGGGGTGAGCCGCTGCTGCGGCTCACCCTGCAGCCCAGAAAGGAGGCTGCAGCCACTGGCGGGGGGGGTGAGCCACTGTGGGGGGGCTCAGCCCCCCGCCAGAGCTGCTCCCGACGCCACCGGCGGGTCGGGGGTGCCGGGCTCAGCCCGCAGCCCTGGCTGCACCCCCGCCGCCGCCGGTGGGTCGGGGGCGCCGGGCTCAGCCCACAGCCCGGGCTGAACCCCCGACACTGCCGGGGGTGTTGGGGGGGGCAGCCCGGGCTGCAGGCTGAGTCCAGTGCCCCTAACCCGCCGGCGGTGTCGGGGGGGCAACCTGGGCTGTGGGCTGAGCCAGCCCACAGTGGATCACCCCCCCCCACTGGGGGCTGAGGGACAGCCCTCAGGACCCTGGCCAGGGTCCTAAGGGTTCCCTGGCCAGGGTGCTGAGGATCCAATGTTGTTTCGGAACACTTTGTTCCCAAACAACATGTTCACATGCCTTGTTTCGAAACAAGGGTTTCGAAACAACGTTGTTTCGCCCAGAAACCAGGTTTAAGTTGTTTCGAAACAACTGTGCGTCATGTGAACATGTTTTTTTGTTTTGAAACAACGAGGTTGTTTCGAAACAAAAGTGCTGTGTGAATACAGCCATAGACAACTGGAGACTGGCGGCAGGAGGAATCAGGGTACCCTGGCCATGCTGCCATGTCAAAGGTGCTGATTGTTTCCCCTCCCTTCCACTATGAAGCAGTCTCACAGTCTTCCAAACATGCCCCCAGGGCAGAGGTTCTCAACATTTTCTCTGCTGTGGCATACCTTGCTACCTTTAATTAATTTGGGGCGCACCACCATATAGTTGCCAAATGAATCCATGAATATTCATGAGCCAATGAACCAATCCAGAGCTCATTTAGTAGTTTTTCAAAAAATTCTGTGGCACACCTGTTGCTGTAGCACACTCGTTGGGAAACACTGCCCTAGGGACTCCCTAAGGGCTGCTAGACAGGCCAATAGCAGGATTTGAACCCATGCCCTCCTATATTCAAAGCAGCACTAGGCCAGGGTGTATTAAGCAGTCAGACTCTCAAGCAGTGATTGGTTATAAAATCATATCTTCTGGACTGGGCACTGAGTGGGGGCACAAAACACACATTGTCTCATGGCACTTAAAGACTAACAAATTTATTTATCGCATGAGCTTTCGTGGGAGAAAATCCTACTTCGTCAGAGGCTTTGAAGATGAGGGAATTTACAGAATGGGAGAAAATAAATGCAGAGGCATGTAAGTCATGGGGACGGGTCACATTGTGACAGCAAATCAAAACAATGTTAGACAATGCCTCAGGACTTAACAGGGACATTGGATTTTTCTCTCACTATGACAGGTGATTTGACCTCATCTTTAGATCCCTGCAAATCTGCAGATATCCGCCTTATATCTGCAGCTGCGAATACAACACGGATATTTGCAGACCATTTCTTGAGGAGGCAGATCAGATACGGATCCACATATTTTTATCTGCACAGAGCTAGAGCCCTGCAAACATACGGATATCCGCATTATATCTGCATCCGCGGATACAACACGGATTTCCACAGACCATTTCTTGTGGATGCAGGTTGGATATGGATCCATTTATTTGTATCTGTGCAGGGCTCTACTCGTCTTCTTCTATATGCTGTTGCCCAGTGTTTGAATCTTTACAACTATTTTGAATTGCTGTTACAGTGTGACCTGTTCCCATACCTTTAATTTCCCTGCATTTATTTCCTCCCATGCTGTAAGTTCCCCCATCTTCAAAGTGTCTGATGAAGTGGGATTTTCTCCCACGAAAACTCATGCAATAAATAAATTTGTTAGTCTTTAAGTGTGCCACAGGACTCCGTGTTTGTTTTACTGAACTAGACTAGCATGGCTGACCCTCTGGAAATTGTCTCATGGGTTTCACAAGCAAACTGTGTGATACAATTGACACAGATTTTGGTGATTCACACCATAAAAGACAGGGCACTGTAAGTTTTTCTAGAAGGCCTCTTAAAGCAGGTTTTCACTTTGTGAATCACATACTATCAGCTGGTGCCCTCACAGAGATCAGGAGCAGTGGTGAGCTCCTGAACCAACAGAGCCTCCTAGCCCAAATCTTCTATATGAGCTACAGAAGCAATTATGGGGCCCTTTGTAGCTGCACCAAAAGAAGACTTGACCTACGCATTCCCAAGCAGAGCAGAGCTGTTTGCTTTCCTTCTTCATGCTGCTGTAATTTGTTATCAAATTATAATTTGCAGGTTCACCTTGGGGCATGTATGGATGAAACGTTCTGTAGGAAAATGCTACCAATGCATAACTGACAGGGTCTGTGCATGTGATCAAAGCACAGGTAAGCAAAGTGAGAGAATCCAATGAGAGCATGACAAAAAAGGGGGCATTTTCCCCATTATTATTATTATTATTCTCTCTGCATTGATTCCTTTCTGATCAACACACCTTGAGAAATGCAGACACTGTCCAAAGCATGCTAGCTGTGTTTTGGCTTTTGCCACTTTAAATGACAATCATAAAAAAAGATTTGCTGCTCCCTAACAGTTGAACTCTGTAATGCAGCATGAACTTTGTTGCCCCTCTTGGTACTGATACACTCTAATGCAGAGGTAAATGAGGCAAGATCTGGCTACAGTGAATGTGTAAAAGGGATTGTTTACAGAACCTGCAGGACAAAGATCAGACCTCTGATTTCTTTCTAGCTCAAATACAGTCTGTGCTGCTCACTACAACCTAACAGGCTCATCCTAACAGCAGATGATAAGCATCTTGCTGGCTAACACCCTGCGGACAGAACTAGGGACCTCAAGATCTAAAATCACAAGTGACACTAGCTGGAGTTAAAGAACCAATCCTCTTCTGGGTGGCTTGGCACATAGTGTTGCTTGTTACCCCCCTCCACACTCCCCCACCTCTATGGCTAATCCTAGCAGGACTCTACATAGTCTGGGAAAGAGCTGCTGATTCCAGCACACAACAAATATTAGTCACCATGTTAGACAGATGCCCCTTCAATCACTTAGAACACGCCAGGTGCTTCCCCAAAAGAGTAAATAAGTCCCAAACCGGCACCATTTCAGTTCCTAGAGTCCCTACCTTTGAAGATCTGGGCCTAGCCGATTGCCGCCTAGGAAATTTGGAGCTGACTTACCTTTGAGGATCTGAGCACAAGCCTCTAGCCTTCTCGGCCACAGATAAACTTGAAAATGTGAATCCTTGAATCTGCAGCACAATTTTCCATTTAATTGGCCAACTGTCCTAATTTTAAGCCAGTTGTATGATTTCTGCAGTGTCTGACTCATGATTTCAGAATGTCTGGAGATGGCAGAACTGGAACTGATGTCTACCAACCAGATTAGAGACTTTGCATGACTAAATGCCTGGATCCTCTCAGCTCCCCCAGGAACTTCCCCAAACCTGCAGAGTCACTGACTGCCAGATAGTGCTAATTCCTATTCACTGTTTCCCAGCTCTGGGGAGTGGGTGTGAGGGGTCCAGGCACCTGGCATCCAGGGAAGGCTGTTAATTGCCTGGGGCAGCTGGGAACTGGGTTAGGGGCAGGTACAAAGGGCCCCAGAGCAGCAGTGTCTCTTTATGCTGGGTTTGCTACAGGCAGGCAGGATAGGGCACACAGACAGCCTGGGCTTTGCTCTCCTGTGTTGGGCAGTCAGTGGGGTGGCCTGTACAATCCCTGGGATTTTTCTAGGAGCAACTCGGCCATCTGGAGACCCATCCCCAGGGCTGCTGCCCCTTGGAGACTAGCCCACATGCCCTCTTTCATCCAACCCTCCCTCTGGGCTTGGGTTTATGTCTCCAGCGTGGGGGAGCATGTCCCTTCTGCAGCCTGTCACAGTGCAGTGTGACGAGGCTCAGCTGGTGGTCACTGTGCACAGGGAACTGTTGGAGATAGGTCAACTGGTCAAAGCTTCTGACTTGAGCCTTGACCTGGCTGGCTGCCAGTACACGGCCCTGAATGGTGCAGTGAATTCAGTGACCTTTGTGGTTGGGCACCATGAATGTGGCAGCACCTTGCAAGTAGGGTTGCTTTGTACAAGTTGTGAGATCACAGGGGGTCAACTGAGGTGCCCTGTCCAGCCTAATACTGGCTTCCCCCAAGGGGTATGTGATCAGTGTTTGTCTCTCTTACAGTGGCTTCTATGGTATTTCCATTCCTCAGTTGCAGGTTGAAAGGGAAGAAAAAAAACAACAACAAGGAGTTGCGTGGCACTTTAAGACAGATTTATTTTTTGCATGAGCTTTCATGGGAGAAGATCCCACTTCCTCAGATGCTTCGAAGATGGGTGAACTTACAGAAAGGAATGAAACTAAATGTAACGGGGTGTAAAACATAGGATCAGGTCATACAGTAACAGCAGATCAGAGCAGTTTTCAGGTTCAAACCACGGGAAACCTGAAGTCAAATTACCTTTTGTAATGGGAAAAGAACCCATAGTCTTGAAAGGGAAGAGCTGTTTTTATCTTACCTATTTTAAAAGGGATAGCCGTGTTAGTCTAGTCCAGTGAAAAAACAACAAGGAGTTGTGTGGCACTTTAAGACTAACAGATTTATTTTTTGCATGAGGAATGAGGAAGTGGGATCTTCTCCCATGAAAGGTCATGCAAAAAATAAATCTGTTAGTCTTAAAGTGCCACACAACTCCTTGTTGTTTTATCTTACCTGCCTGTTAATTGTAGGGCTGCAGTGTAATTCTTCACGCATGATGGTTTCTTAAGCCAAGACTCCCTTGCCTTTTGTTGTAATCAATGAGCCTGTTTAGCTGAAGGAAAAAAAACACAGGCTCTTTATTCTGGTTTTAAATGGTTCTTCCTTCTTGGAGAACAATTGTAAAACATCCCTTAAAATTAATAATTCATTCAGTTGTGACAAATAAGATCAAACTGCTAGAAAGGCACAGTCTAAATTGAGAAATAAGTTTTAATTTTCATTATACAAAGCCTTTTTAAAGAAAAAGGCTATCAGTGCTTTTTAAAATGTCTATTTTCCTTTACAACACCTAAAAGTAGGTATCCAGTTCATTGTAAACATTTCTTTATTTCTTTTGTATTATATTGAATACAAAGGGACATTCCTTTATGAGAGTGCAGTCTCAGCCATGATCCTGCAAGCATTTACGTGAACATTTGATGCTATGCTGATTTTAGTCTAATTATTCATTGTCCTAGCATGAAATGTGTGAGTAATGTGAGAGATAACGGTTCTGCTGAAGTTTCTGGCATAGGTGTAAGATAAGAAAACCAGCAAGAGCAAAACCAGCTTAAACTAGTCAAAAACCACAATTTGACTCAAAATACCCTAAACCCCTTAGCACGCATGCTTAATTAGCTTATACATATTAACCAACACACCTACAGGTGGAGACTTTATAGGCAAACAAGCTACAGGGGAAGTAATATAGGTCATAGCTAATTATAATATAGGCGGAACGGAAAGATTGTATACCCTGTTCTGTCCTCCAATGATGGATCAGGGGGAGGGACCATGCGGCCAGGAGATAGGCTAAAAGGAACTGAATTTTGTAATCAAGTGTGCCTCTGTATAACACAGCACCTAATTCAGCTGAATTGAAGGGAATAAAAATGCTTGACTTGAGAAATTGGTGTCTCCTCTAAAATCAAACAGTCAGTGTATTTCTGACAGTAAGCTTGCAAGTATGAGCAGAAAATGGGCCTGCACACTTGTAACTGTAAGCAATGTTTTGGTTTTAAAAGTTTTTATTTTTATCTCAAATATTGACTTGTGGCTCATTCTGCTTTATTATAGTCAACTTCTAGCATTGTCCAGCTCCTGACTTTTCATTGTAATTGATTTAAAATTGCACTTGACTTTTCATGGAAAAGTCAGTTTGCAATCTTTTTGACCAGTTCTAGCCTTCAAAACAAGGCAACCCTTGAGCTTGCATATTACCTGAAAGTCAGGGAAGAACATTCCCTTTGGTGCATAGTGCTGAGACTATTCTTTCCTGACCCTCTCATGTGATATGAAAGCTGAAGCACATTTCATGAGCTTGCTTAGCTAATAGCTATGAATGCTATCAAACATTTCTCAGCCCCTCAGGAAAACAGCCTATCTACATGACTTGTGTTTGAGGGTGAATGAATACTGTTGCCATACTGTTAGGAATGTTTTTCTTTAATTTCCTCTTAATTTACTACTATGTAAGTTAGGCAGTGAGACAGAGAACCTGATTCATTTGTAATGGGGCCTTTCATATCCTTAAATCCATGATCTGTGTTGGAGTCTAGCTGGCTTTCAGCCTTGTAAGAAGGCTTTGTAGCACACCTTTCCTCAAAGGAGAGAGGCAATAACTAGGTTTAGAGCACAAAAAAGGGCACCAAGTCCAGATATTCAGCCTATTAGGAATGTTTCTCTTAATGTACAACTTAGTAACCTGTCAAGAATCCCAAAAAGCTGCCAGGGTCACTCTGTGGAGAAGTAACTAATTGAGCTGTAGTGAAATACATTAAAAATGACTCCTACAGAATCATGGCTTACACAAAATACATAAAGTAAAACATTAATCCTATCACTAGTTAGAGGTGGGAAGATAAGTAGAATAATTGGCAAGGTCATTTAATGTGCAGTAATCAGCTGTCTTGTGCCCTAAACTAGGACTCTTGTATTTCTGAGGTCATCCCTACTATTGCTGGATTGTTCCTCAGGGAACTGTTCACTAACACAGACTCACTTGGTTGGAAACATTATAGGCTGCCTTCCCTCCAGTGAGCTAGAGCAGCAGCTGTCCTTGTTTTGGAAGGATGCAATGTGTGCTGAGGACGCTACAGAGCACCCCTGAGCCCACCGGTTCTCAACTGTTTTGTCACAGCACAAAAGCGTTGTGGCAAAGCTGTGAGGGTCACAGACAGGCTGAAAAGCACCCTGCCACTGGGGGAGAGCTGTAGTGGCAGGGATCCCCAGGCTGTGACACGGACTTCTTGCAGGCTGCTCTGCTAGTCTGCATGCGTCCACGAGCCAAGGGTAGGGTGTTTTTTTTAAATCTCCCCCTTCCTCTGGCCCAGTGGGAAAGGTAAAATATTGCATGACTCTAGGCCAGGGAGTGGTTTTCGGGGCACGTGCCCCAGGGTGCCGAGGGCCAGCAATGCCTCTGGCATTCTGGGAGGGTAGGGATTTGTCCCAGCCCAGGCTGAGGCTCCAGCCTGAGGCTGCTCTGACTGAGCATGCTCAGAGCCTCCACCTCGGCCAGTGCTGCTCCAGTGACATGGTGGCCAGGTGGGGAGGGTTGGGGCAGTATTCTCTTCAGGACTTGAAATTGTGGGGGGGTGTAGGGAATGCTTACTAATTTGGTATATCACTGTTACTAGGTGACAGCTTGGGGGGTGCTGGGAAATTCAGGGGGATGCAGGGGGTGTTAGGGAAGTCCCTGGTTTGGAGATAGGCGAGCTGGCCTGATGGGGAAAGGATGTGGGGAGGGGGTTGGCCCAGGGAAGCAGGGGAAGACTGTGCGGCACGGCAGGGAGTTGGGGGGCCAGTGGCAAGACGGGAGCCAGTGGTAATAGCTGGGGTAGGGGGTCAGTGTGTGGGGAGCAGTAGCTGGTGTGGGGGCAGGCATTTGGGGGGCACTAGCTGGGGTGTTTGAGGGGGGCCTGCACAGCTTCTGACTTTGCCGTCATTTTCATGATCTCCCCTCTATACAGCATACAGGCCCGCCTCAAAATGTTCACATCCTGCTGGCAGTAATACGCGAGCTCTTTCTGTAAGTCAAAGGTCTCATTTTGATGGCCCCGGTACCAGTCAAGAAAGCTTGCTTTCTCCTGGGGCATCATGCTGTCAACCCCATAGTGCTCCACCCCGGGCACAGGTCCCATGTAATTTTGGTTTTCCAAAGTGTTAAAAAAATGTGGGAAGTACCCTTTGGCATCCTCAAACCCCATAGCCTGTGGGAGCTTGCTAAGTTTCATGGGGAGGAAGTTTAGAGAGTCTATGAAACGGATGCCCAGAGCCTTAACTTCCACACACATCAGTTTACTGCCCTGAGTTATCAATTCCACATCCATCTTTTCCTTTAGCAACTCCTTCACCACAAAGTAAGCATTGTAACCTTTGGAATTGTGCGCTATGAATGTGTACTTCTGAAACTTTTTGCCAATAAAGGTTTTAACAAAGTCAGAAAGGCACTCGCCACCCTTAAATTCCCAAGATTTTTCTGGCTTTAGAGACATAGCAAAAATGTAATTGGGCACGTGCACCCCCGTCTCCTGCATGCACTCAAAATCGTAAAAAATATACTTTTCTGACCTTTTGGGTTTTTGGATGATGTTTAGAAAACACAAGTGGTCCTCTATCTTGCTGCCACGGGGGATCTTACTGTGACACTGCTTACACTGGCGGCCTTTGCACTTATGTCCTTTGTCCACATAAGAGTCACAGCCCTTGCAGAAAGTTTTAAACCGACATTCGACTTGGTTTTTAGAGGCAGCTTCTAGACGGCCATCTAAACACTCTTTGGACTGGCAAAACAGCCTGCAGCTGGGGCAACTCTTGAGATCTCTCCGACCCATGCTTGTGTTTACCGAGCACGTCTCTCTCAAACAGAGACGGCAGCGGTATCTACAAGAGTGGTCATGACTGTATACAGTGTGGCAAAACTTGCAATAATTTTTGGCCCCAAACAACCTTTTCACATCCAAAACTCCATAGTAATGCTCATCATGCAGCAGGACAAAAAACGTCTTGGGGTACACAGGGCCTCCCGTTTTAAAAAAACCCCAACGACCTTTCGCTGTATAAAGTACCACCTGAATGTTGACACGTAAATGCTGTTCAATCACCACTATGTCACTGAGCATCACCTTTTTTTGATCTGACCACCCCAGTTCTTGATGCAGCTTTCTCGCCCCATCTAATAGTTCTGCATCTGTAAGCCTGCGGCCTGAAATGCTGGCCAAAAGCCTGCCAGCAAAACACAGATTCGAGTCAGCGTAAGTCAGGTCTACCAAGCACTGCCTCTTTTTATGGAGAATTTCACTGTTAAGGATGGAATTCAAAACCCTGCGGCCACCCCCACCCATGTTTCTTACAACTGTCACAACGAGGCGTAACGTCCCATCGACGTGCACCTCTCTATTACTCTGTAACAGTTTAGAAGTGTGGTTTAAGAAATCTTCAGCAGAGAGCTTATCCCTATTCCTTCTCACCGAAAACAGAGGATTAGTTAAATTCTGACCCTCCAAGCGTAACTAAACGTAATCATGTGGGTCTAACCTGTTGTTAATCTCATCGAGAACCGACTGCATACCCCTGTGCACAGCTTCAACCACCCGTCTGGCTGAACTGATTCTCTCAAGATTGACAAAACGAAATTCATCATTGTATACTGTGCCCCTAAATCTAGGTAATTCCCGCTGCCAACTCCTCACCCGCTCCATATAGGTATCAGGGTGGGGATCCGAATCTACCCCAGACTCGGGGGGTGCAGATGGTGAGCTGCCTAAAGAGCTGTCTGGGGAATTTTCTAAATCGCCACCCCGTGGGTCAATTTCCACATCCCCATTCTCAGGCACGTCACTAGCGGGCCTCTCTTTTTGTTTTTTTCTCCTCATCACCGCCTTAGCCTTTTTTAAAATCTTTACAATGACCCTGGCCCTTAACTTTTTGGCAGTCATCCGTTTATCCCTGAAAAGACCTCCCCCTTTTTGAATAGGTCGGGTACCCCTTCCCACAACTAGCTGTGCAGATTCAAAAACACAATCAGGAAGGCAGAAATATTTATCGAGAACATTTGCCTTTTTGACATAGTTTTCAGTCAATCTTTCTTCTGGAACCCTGGACAGTACAGCAAACATCAGCTCTTTGAATGAAGCATTATATTCACCTATCATTTTTCCCCAGAACTGGAGAACTGCATCAGTACTGTTGAGGTGTGGATGTTGAATGTAATTATCAGCGCTGGAGCTTTCGCTCCGTGTTTTTTGATTCACAACCCCTAGAGCATGTGCTCTGGGTTTGTGAATGCGTGTGCTTTCACTCACAGCTCTCTCAGGGCTTGGTGTGGTGCTGACCACTGAGGAACTGGAGGTGTGGTGCTTTGTACCAGAGTTTTTGGTTTTGTCCTTGGGCTTGATGTATCTGCGCTCGGGGGTTTCCTGCTGTTTCCTCAGGACTCCCTTGCTGTTTTGCACAGGTGATGTTGCCAAGGGCTCAGGATGGGTTTTCTGTTTCTTTGGTGTTTTTCCCGGAGTTGTGACCACAATGACATCAGCGGAGCTGTCACTGGCTGAGTAGAAAAAGAAAAAAGATGTCAAACCTAACCTATTTAGAAAAAATTAACTTTTCAAAACAAGCTCCCTATTTGTTACTATAAAAACACACAAAGAAAATATATTTACAGCACTCCATTTCTTTGTCAGTCATTGGTGGTGGTAAATTTTCCTTTTCAGCTGTATCTTCCCTTTTCCTTTTGAGTTGGGCACCAGGAGGACTGTCCGTGCCTAAGAAGGAAAAAAGATGATCAAATAAAACCCCTTTAACTTTACCACAAAATCTAATTAAAAACACAGAAACAAATTATATTTACAGCACTCCATTACTTTGTCAGTCATTGGTGGTGGATTTTCCTCTTTCTTTTTTCTTTTGGTCATTGAAAAACTCAAAGATTTTTTTTCATTTTTTGATAGACCTGTAAAGCAGACAACATTATTATAAAAGGTTCTTATCAACTTTCAAATGGGTTAACCTTTCTATTTAAAAATCTTCTATTTCAGGGACAGTGAGTACCCACACCTTAGAGTTACCCCTGATTCAAATCTTACGATTTGAAGCCTAGGCATGCCCTCTGTGGAAAGGGGTTAGTTCAGACCCCACCAACAATTCAAGTCTTAAAAACACATTGTCACATGATCAGGCTAAAAACAAAAATACAGTAAAAAAGACCCTGGTTAAATTAAAGAAAACCTAAAAATAAAATTGCAGTTTTAAATAAGCAAAAAAAAAAAAAAAATTTTTTTTTAAACATTTTAAGCCTTAAAAACGCATTGCCATGTAATCAGGCTAAAAACAAAAATACAGTAAAAGAGACCCTGGCTAAATTAAAGAAAACCTAAAAATAAAACTGCAGTTTTAAATAAGCAAAACAGACCCTAAACCAGCAAAAAAAAAAAAAAAAAAAAAAATTAAAAAGCCCATCATGTGCTCACACTAACAAGCAGGGCAGATTTAACTAAAGCAAAAAACAGATCCCAACAATTTTATAAAGCAGTTTTCAAAATCAGTTTCTAACAAAATACTTTAACTTAAAAGTCAGTCTTGCCATGCTCTCACACTAAAAAGCAGGGCAGATTTAAATTCAGCAAAAACCAGATTGCAACAACCACACCACCCTAACCAGACACAACCATATGCTTGACAAAAAGGGGCAGTTTCAAAGCCTGCTGCTGTGAAAGACACCAAAAAACCATAGACTTAGGCAAATTAAATAATCACAACCATTCAGAATTAAAAAGCAGTTTTTTTAAATACTTTCCAAGAAACCCCATCATTTAAAAACCAACTGCATCTACTTACCTTCCAACACAGGGCGAAAACATGCTGGGCCATGATTTTTCTCATGTGTAGATATATCTTTGATTTAAAGAAGCATAGTTTAGTTAGTAGGATTCTCCAAATTCCTCAAACCCTGTTTAATACCCAACCCCACACCCCTCTTAAATAGCAATAAGCCTAGCTATAGTCCAAACAGGACTTTACCTTGCCCTGGTGAAACACAGCTTGAAGGTGGTGTTTCCATGCTAAGCAGGGTTAGCCTGCAATAAAAAAGTGTATCCTCATTAATAAGGATCACTTGGCCAAACTAGTAACATTATAAAATAGATATTTTTAAAGTTAAAAGCAAGCAACTTACCTCCTATTTGCAGGCCTGCTCTGGTAGGAAAAAGGGCGTCTTCCAAAAAAGCAGAGGCTTATATACCTTTCCCAACCTTTTGTTTCAATGGGGTGTGGTACCACCCCATTGAAACAAGAGGTTTATATACCTTTCCCAACCTTTTGTTTCAATGGGGTGTGGTACCACCCCTCTCTATTCAAGGAATACAGATAAGAATCCAATTTTGCTCTTAAAAATCTGTGGTGCTTTTTTTATTTTTTTCCCTGTAGACTCTTTTTACAGTATTAAGTCATTTTAATGATACAGTGTACCCCTCTCCTCACTGCACAATGACTTAGGGAGTCTTTTCATGTGTCAAAGTTTTTTTTTTTTTAAATAAAATGGATGTGTCACACACTGCTTTAAACTGTTTCACTGTCCTTACAGTAAATATTTTTTTTTAAGAAAAGGATGCTAGAGGCTTCTTAAAACATTTCAAGGGAGCCTTTAATCTTGTCAAATATTATTTTTAAACTTGTCAAGACTTTAAATTGTCCCCCCACAATTCCTGATTTTTTTGTTTTCAAATTTCCCTCCACCCATTATTGTAAGGGAAACCCATCAAGCCTACAAATTCCTGACATTTTTCTTTTTAAACTGTCCAATAGCATTCAGCCAACTCCATGCAGCTACCTGTGAATGGAGACCCTTGCAGTTCAGTGGCTGGGCCTGTCCAGAAACATGCCCCAACATGTTTTCAAGCATCACTGCTTTATTTTAAACAGACCCTCCCCCTACCCCACAGGAGTCTACTACAGCTTTTTTTTTTTTTACCCCTGAAAATACACAAAGACACAGTAACTGGTTCTCACAAAAAAAAACAAAACATTTTTTTTATTTAAAAGACCTATACAAACAGTCCAAAAAAACCTTTTCAGACATGCATTTTATTTACAGCTAACAAGATGGTTTGTATGTCCCCACACTATTACATCTTTTTGGATTTCTTACACATGGGCGGCCTCCTAAGCAGGCTTCTGTAATGTTTGGTGCGGACCAGACGCTTCACAGGATCATGTAACCAGACATCCCTTATGTCAGGTTTAGGCATCTCACATAGCGCGTTGGAAGGGTCTGGACTGAATTGCACAGCACGCACCATGTTCACTCCCATGTCTAAAAGGTCCCTAGTTATATACAGACATTCCAAAATATAGCTGATGGCAATGACAGTGTTTAACAAACTTTCATAACACACTTCAGCACACAGACCCCGAAGTTTGTGGTTTATAGTCTCTGAAGTCCAAGTCGTGCAGTCATGGCTCAGCTGGCCTGGAGCATCTATGAGACAGCCTTCACAATCTTCATACATCTTTTCCTTAAGACAGTAATCAAGGGTAGCAAAGACAGCAATACGCATAATAGATCGCATGACTCTTCTACGCTGAGGAACGGGCACCGGCTCAATCTTATCCAGGCCGAGCCCTCTTACAAAATTATTATACCCCTCTTCCATAGTCTCCTCGTGTTTAACGTGTACATGTGCTGAACAGAAACAAGATGGTCCGGCTTCATCTTGGTCACCCATTGCAGTGCAGGCCTGGGGTTCCTGAAAGACAAGAAAGATGTTATTTTTTCCGAATAAAGAGCTGTAGGCCTGCCACCCTTTAGGCTTTTTTGTTTTTCTTTTGGGAGCTATGCCAGCCAAGTTAGTTACCCCTCACCATTCCTTTACCTCTTGCCAGGTTGGTGTTGGTGTTGGTGTGAGTCCTTCAGTCTGCTGCCTCAAGATCTTTGGGGTGTTGAACAAAGGGCTCTCCTCCTCCGAACTGCTGCTGGTGTAACGCTTTCTATGCCAGACCAACACCTTAGGGGCCAAAACGAATCTCGAGGGCCTCACGGGGCTGGTAAGGGTATCGATGTTCACCCTGCGTTGGGCTGTTCCTGCTTCATCTCGCTTGTCTGCTGCAACACCATCCTGGGGTTCCTGAAAGACAAGAAGAAAAGAGTTGTAAGTTCACTACCCTTTAGGCTTTTGGCTTTTTAAAGCCATGCCAACTAGATCGCCCAGTCTCCCCATTCCTTTACCTCCTGACCCGTTGGTGTCGGAGAGAATCTTTCCGTCTGCTGCCTCAAGATCTCTGGGGTTTCAGGGTCCGGGGTGTCGAACAAAGGCTGATACAAGATCTCTGGGGTTTCAGGGTCCGAGGTGTCGAACAAAGGCCGATACAAGATCTCTGGGGTTTCGGAGTCTGAGGTGTTCAACAAAGGCTGAGCCAAAGGGCTCTCCTCTTCCAAACTGTCGCTGTTGCGGCGCTTTCTACGCTGAGGGGCCGTAGGAGCCAAAACCAATCCCGAAGGCCTGGCGGGGGTGGTGAAGGCGTCCATGTTCTGCACAAGCTCTGAACCACGCAGTCTTGCGCACGAGCCAGAGGTCGTAGGGCTTTAAAGCCCCAGACTTCCGGGGGCGGCGCCATTTGCCACCAACCGTCGAGGCCCACAGATCGGGCATGGGGTTCCAGCCCTCTCGATTGGCCCAGGAGCCACCGCCGGCCCGATCTAAAACCTTTTCCTATTGGCAGAGCGTCACATGACCCTCTTCTGGGGCGGGCTGCCCCCGCCACGTGCCCTCCTGCGACCAATCCCACTCTCGGGGGCAAAACCCGCTCCTATTGGTGCAAAGGCGTTCTGGGAGGGTCCATGCCATCCCACTTCCGCCGGAAGTCACACCCAGAGTGCAGGACCGGATGTCAGGTGACTGGCTGGGGGTGGGACTTCCGGTGGCAGGTGGGCAGGGGGCAGGTCCGGAAGTCGGTAGGAGGGATTTCCGGTGGAAATGGGGCGTGGAAACGGTTTGATTGATGGTAGGGCCCTTTACTACTGGACAGCACTGGTCCCAGTTCAGATCCTTGGGAGATCTTGATATTCATCTCTTTTCACTCTGAAACTGACTCGTTGTTTCCTATCTTTTAACCAGTTACTGATCCATGAGAGGATCTTTCCTCTTATTC
This sequence comes from Podocnemis expansa, assembly GCA_007922195.1. Lineage (NCBI taxonomy): Eukaryota > Metazoa > Chordata > Testudines > Podocnemididae > Podocnemis > Podocnemis expansa. Next base: position 4,924,594 of record ML681971.1, on the reverse strand, counting down.
CATAGCTGCTTAATTTGTTTAAGAATATTTATTATAAATCCTGCATTTGTAAAACCTGTAAACACTGGCTGTGGTGCAAAGCAGCTACCTTCCTCTCTGCAGTTCTTCCTATCAGTTTCTGACACAAGGACAGATGATTCTAGAGAAAATTGCAGTGTTGCTAATTTTTATTATTTTATTGTGAATTCCATGACTTTAGGTATTTTCTAAATGCCCTGACACACTGGACTCCAGTTATAACCCAATCATTGCAACTGTATGTTTGGAAAGTAAGTTTCTAGCCTTCTTGGCTACATGGAAAGCTGAACCCTAAAGTCTCAAGTCTCTGAAGTCCCTAAAGAAGACAAGAAAAATGCTGCCATTATACCATTTCCTACATTTCATATAATTTCTGCAGAAAAGATTTTGATACATCTGGAGATGGCAGAACTGGAATGGATCTGTACCAACCAGATTAGAGATTTTGCACAATTAAATCCCTGGACCCTCTCCAGATTCCTCCCCAAACCTGCAGATTGATGACTGCCAGGTGGTTCCAATTCTCATTCACTGTTTCCTGGCCCCAAGCTCCGGGCAGTGGGTGTGAAAGGCCCAGCTGCCTGCCATATAGGGGAGGCTGTTAATTGCCTGGGGCAGCTGGGAGCTGGGTTAGGGGCAGGTACAAAGGGACCCAAATCAGCAGTGTCTCTGTATGCTGGGTTTGCTGCAGGTGGGCAAGATGGGGTATACAGACAGCTTAGGCTTTGTTCTCCTGTGTTGGGCAGTCAGTAGAGTAGCCTGTTACAATCCCTGGGATTTCTCTAGGAGTAATTCAGCCATCTGGAGACCCACCCCCAGGGCTGCTCCCCTGCTGAGACCAGCTCATGTACCCCCTCTCACCAGACTTGCCCCCTGGTCTCGGATTGATGATTCCCAGCTTAGGGTTGTGTCCTTTCCACGATCAGTCACAGTGCAATGTGAAGAGGCTCAGCTGGTGATCACTGTGCACAGGGATCTTTTTGGGACAGGCCAACTGATCAAAGCTGCTGACTTGAGCCTTGGCTCAACTGCCTGCCCATACACAGCCCTGAATGCTGTAGAGAACACAGTGACCTTTGTGGCTGGGCTCCATGAATGTGGCAGCACCTTGCAGGTAAGGTTGTAACACACAAGCTGTGAGGTCAATGGCTCTGATGGGGGGGGACCTATCTTATACTGTCCTGCTGTTGTGGGTTTCACTAATGCTTGTCCATGTTGTAATAGCTGTTATGGGGCTTCCACTAACTAGCTTGCATTCCTTAGTGCGTGAGGCCAATGCTTACCTAGGTTGTCTGGGCTTCTCCTGTAGTGGGGGTGCTCTGCTTGCAGCTACCAACTTCTAAGTGATGTGTTGGGAGTGACTGTGACTGCCTGCTCTGTGAGGATGGCTGTGTTTTTTTGAAAGGTGGGGTCTGTCTGGCCTGCAGGTGGCTTCCTGGCAGAGTTGAGAGGGCCATGTATTGCTCCACCAACTTGATAGGCAGCAAGTCAAGTGGGACTGTTTCCTTCCCTTCCAAGAACATGTTAAGGGGTACTAGAATGAGACCACCTCTGCATGCAGGGAGAAAAAACTCTTGCCCAGTGAGTGCTGGATAGACTGGGACTTCCCAGGGTTGGAAATGTTGTGGGCTGTCTGTATTGGCATTTACTAAAAACTAGCTCCCAAATGTCTGAACGAGGGTTGTCAGAAGGAAAAGGCCAGGCTTTGATTTTGCCCAATCCCTCACTGGTCACACATGACCAGGGTCCCTCAGGGACCTCAGTTATCTTCCCTGCTTCATGTCTTATCAAAACACAATCGCCAAAGGGATAGCTGTGTTAGTCTAGTCAGCAAAAAAAACCAAGGAGTTGTGTGGCACTTCAAAACTAACGGATTATTTTTTTGCATGAGCTTTTGTTGGAGAAAATCCCACTTTGTCAGATGCTTCAAAGATGGGTGAATTTACAGAATGAAATGAAAATAAATGCAAGGGGGGTGTAAAACATAGGATCAAGTCACACTGTAACAGTAAATCAGAGCAGTTGTTAGGTTATAACTATGGGAAGCCTGAAGTCAAATTACCTCTTTTTGTAATGGGAAAAGAACCCTTAGTCTTGATTCAGTCTTGCTTTCAGAGTGGGATTTTCTCCCACAAAAGCTCATGCAAAAAAAAAATCTGTTAGTCTTGAAGTGCCACACAACTTTTTCATCAAAACAGTCTTTGAAGCAGTATGCTGTGCTGATTGTCATTCTGGGAACTGGTCAGGACATTTCTAGCAATGTAGTCACCCTCTGGCTACATCTGATTCCACTTAGTTCATCTCACTGGCAGCCACTGCACTGGAGCTTACACAGATGAGCTAGTGCCTGGGGATCATAACAAAAACTACCCTGTTGGAGGGGAACAGCTCTTCTACCCCCCACCCCCACTCCACCATCCCTTCCTCAACTCTAGGCTACAGGTATATGGGGAACTCTTCTGTCCTAAGTTACCTGTGAGGTGAGCTGAGCTTCCTAGATCCCCTTGACTGTCACTAAAGCATGGCTGGAATCTCAGCACTGTCCAAAGCCTCTAATTTCATGTGATTCAGCCCTTGGGTTCCTGGTGTCCATGTAAAAAATGGTGTCTGCCTTTCTGCAGATGACTCCAGATTCCCTGGTCTACAGCACAAGCCTCTTTTACAACCCCAGCCCTGCTAGCAACCCTCTGATCCTGAGAACCAGTCCAGCTGTGATTCCTGTTGAATGTCACTATCCCAGGTGAGTCATTGAGATGGCCTGAATACAAGAGATGTGGACAGAACTTGTCTTGGGAGCAGGTTCAGCATCTGAGCTTTCCTCCTTTCCTAGGAAGGACAATGTGAGCAGCAAAGCTATCAAGCCAACCTGGGTCCCCTTCAGCTCCACCCTGTCTGCAGAGGAGAGGCTGGGCTTCTCCCTGCGCCTGATGAATGGTAGGTGCTGGCTTCATGGCCCTAGGAAGCCCCTGCCCAGGTGTTCAGAGGCACCAATGATGGCCAAGTGAATGTGTTTGGGGGGGGGGTGGCTGACCTCTGTCACAGAGCTCTGTGTGCTTCACCCCCCTGTCCCACCTTGGTGTTGTCAAATGTTGATGGTGAGATGTGGCCCAAGCTCCTCCACTCCTGAGCAGTCAGGAATGATTACTGTGGAGCCCAGCAGGCTGCTCTGGTTCTCAACAAGATCATGCTTCTGTCTCAGGGAGGCAATTCCCATTTGGGGCTTCAAACTGCCCCTGCCCATCTCCCCAGTGTTTCCCTGCATGCACACCAAGAGCTACCAATGTCCACCTACCCACTTGCTTAACCTGATGTCATGGGGCAGAGGGGTCCATAGGTAGCCTGTGGTGCTCATGGAGCCCTTGCCTTCCAGATGATTGGAGTGCTGAGAGACCCTCCAATGGATTCCAGCTGGGGGAGGTCATGCACATCCAAGCTGATGTTCACACTGGGAACCATGTGGCTCTGAGGCTCTTCGTGGACAGCTGTGTGGCCACCCTGACCACAGACAAGGACTCTTTCCCCCGCTATGCTATTATTGATTTCAATGGGTAAGACCAGGGGAGCACCCTCTCAGGGATAGCTGCCACCCACAGCTCCTTAGCAGCTACAGCTGGGTAGGGGATTTCACTGACCCTTGTCTTGTATTTAGCTGCCTGGTGGATGGGCGATCAGATGATGCCACCTCAGCCTTCATAGCCCCCAGGCACAGGCAGGACACACTGCAATTTATAGTGGATGTCTTCAGGTTTGCCAGAGAAGCCAGTGACTTGGTGAGATGCCTTTTTGCTCCTCTCTCATCCACCCCTTCCCCTAGTCCATGCATCACAGGGTTGATGACTGTCCCTTTTATCTCCTGTTTCTACCTTTGCTCCAGATCTACATCACCTGCCATCTAAAGGTTACAGCAGCTGAGGAAGCCCCAAATCCCTTGAACAAGGCTTGTTCCTTCAGCAAAGCCAGCAATGTGTGAGTAGCTGCAGCAGAGTCCTTGGTTAGTCTGAACTTGTTCCCCTTGCAGATGCTGCAAAAAATCAGTGCTTTCCTCTTGTGTGCCATCTTCAATTGACTGAGCAGTTGAGTGGGGGTGGGATCAGAACTGACTGAACAAATGGGCAGAGCTCAAGAGCCTCTATCTGATGCAAGCACATTAGATGTTCACTGTGAGAGATAAGGGACAAGCTGCATGGGACCTTTGCTACAGCAAATTACTCTTCCGTCTGTTCTAGCTGGCTTCCAGTGGAAGGCCCCAGAGACATCTGCAGCTGCTGTGAGATGGGGAACTGTGGGCAGTCTGGGAGAGTCAGCCCTCTGGACAGATGGTCCAGGAGGCGCTTCCAGAGAGAGGTGCTTCCCAGGCATGGTAGGTTCTGTGTCTGACTATACCTCATTCTTTGGTGTACCCCTTCCAGGTCTGCTCCTTGAGTCACCTTCCTGGCTCCAGAACTAATGGAGAATCTCTTCTCCTTTCAATGCAGGTAATTCTTGGAGGGAAACTGAAGCTGATGTTGCTGTTGGACCCTTGTTCATCTCCAGTGCAGTAGAAGGCTCCTGGTTTCAACCAGAGGCAGTGAAGAAGGTGGCACTGCAGGGTATGGAGACTGCTGGCAGGATTTGGGTAGGAAGTGTGCACTTCTGGTTCTGACCCCTTACCCACTGTCTCTTCCTGCAGGTACAGAAGGGGAACCTACCATGATGCTGGGGTTAGCAGCTGTGGCTCTGGGTGTCATTCTGTCCCTTGCTGCTCTGGGAGCCTTGACCATATGCAGGATGTAGAAGAACCCCACTGTCTGGTTTGTCTGTGCATAATCTGCACAATAAAGAGGAAAACCTGCTTGAACAGGGCCTGTGGCTGGATTCTCTTGGTCAAAGGGAAGGTGGTGGGAGGAAACAGCTCTGGAGCTTGATTAGGCCTGGGCCCCTTAACTGACAGTTCCTCTTGCTTTAAGTGGGATGATACCCAGCCCCTCCTGCTGGGGGGTTTGAAAAGGTTAGAGTGATCCTGGCCTAGTAGCCACTTGCTCCTGAGCTTCATTGTCTAGGTCGAATCTGACCAGCTGCCATCAGTGCCTGCTCTGCCAGGAACAGGCTCCTACAAAGGTGGAGGAGGAGAGCTTTGCCTACACCAGGAAGTGACTCTTAGGGCCTGTTTAACAGCAGGAACCAGGCCCCAGGTACTGAGGGTGGTGATCAGTCTTAGCCCTCAAGTGGCAGGCATCACTCCCTGAACCTGTTCCTTCTGCCCCAAGGTGAGGTCAGGTGCTCCTCCCCTTCTTTGGGCAGAGACTCAAGCAGATCTGATCTCTTGAAACATAGGATGCCCCTCCAACCCCTGCTGACTCTCTTATGGGGTTGCTGGGATAGGTGGGGTCAAGCACCTTCAGGGCTAAAAGTCCCTGTCCCACCCAGGGGTGTTGTGGCCTGCAGGCCTTGGACAGGGCAGGGAGCAGCAGCTGTGGTCACAGGGCTGCCCAGCCTTTGGGGGGGGGGGCCCTGCTGCAGCAGCCATGGGGTTGCCTGGGCCCTGGATTCCTGTGTGCCAGGTGCCAGTGATGCCCTTGCTTCTCCCCTTAGGTGGGGGCTACAGAGCCCAGCCCTCACTCTGCTGCTCTTCTCTGGGGCAGGCATGTAGCCCACAGCCCCTGCCAGGGGCCTAGCTCTTCTCTTAATGCTGGGGTACCTGCTCTGTGGTGCTCAGGTGCTCTAGGCCTGTGGTTCCCAACCTTTTCTCTGCTGTAGCACAGCTTGATAGCCTCAGATTTTGAGGCACATCACTATTAAACTCATGAGTATTCAAACTAACTTATGAATAGTCACCAACAGCTTCAGAAATGCTATGTGGAGTAGCAGGGGTGGCAAAAGTCAGTTGTGTGCAGTAGCAGGAGTGAGTCTGGAGAGCAGAGCAAGATAGGGATGGCAAAAGAGGACAAGGGTGGCTATGTGGGGAACAGCACAAGGGTAGTGAGGAAGGGAGAATGAGTGGCTTTATGGGGGGGGCAGCAGGAACCTGGGGAGTAGGAAGGTAGGGCAGGGAGCATGGCACAGCACCCACTTCCCCTTCTCTGCCACCCAGAGCAAATCCTCACCCCATTGCTGCTCCCTCCCACCTCAGTGGGCCCCATCCTCCCTTCCCCTATCTACACACCCTCTGCTACACATCCACTCCTATGCACCTCTGCTACACACAACCCCCAGCAGCCCTGCCAGCCCTTATCTGGGCTGTTTGCAGGCTGGCTGACCCAAGCTGCTCTGCCCTGCAGGGGGAGATTCACACACTCACAGCCTCCTGCAGCTCTCCACTGGCTAGGCTTAAGGTGGAGCAGGGTTTAAGGTGTAGCAGCATTTTGGTAGCTTTCTGGCTGCTTGTGCTATTTTTAGGGGGACCCCTGGAACTCTGTTCTGGTGCCTCCCCCCCCTTACTCTAACCTCTACCTTTTCCCAGCCCTGCACTAGCCATGTGGGCAGGCTGAGCAGGAAGGGAACTTTAACTCTAGCTCTCAGGGATGCTCATGGCACACTTTGGGTGTTTGCTGCAGCAACACCCAGTGTGCCCTGGCCCACTGGCTGGGAACTGCTGCTCAAACTTCTGGGGGGAGATGGTAGCTTGCCAGGTGTCCACTGTCCCAGCCTGGGGGCAGGGTGGAGACTTGCTGGTGTGTTGGATGCAGAGATGACTCCCCCAGCTGCAGCCAGGATCAGTGCAGGTCTTGCACCTATACTTGGGATCTATATCCTCCTCCCCCACCCACTAGTGGTGCTGTGAAGGGGCTAGTGTGGAGTGGACACAACCATGTGACTACCTGCTGTACTGCTATAAAGCAGGTAAGGGTAGTTGCCAGTAATTGACTACTTCCCCCCCCCCCCATAGCCTGCTAAGCTTTACCATGTAGTGGTAAGCAGAAGGGGCCAGGCATTCTGTACAAGCTGCTGCTCCACTCCAGGTAGCATGTCACTTGGCATAGTGAAAGCTGTACTACAAACAAGCTTTTTAAAGCTGACTCCCAGGGTAGCTTGTGGAAGAAACCTTCTGCTGAGTCTTGCTGCTTAAGAGGCTACATCCCACTCCCTTGCTCCACTGTGTCCATGAGTGAAGACTAACCTAAGCTGTATGTGATCCAGGGCCTGGATCATGTTCCCTCTAAGCTGATGATGCAGCTGACCAAGTTTATGGTATTTACTGAGCAGCAATTTGAGGCCTGGGCAACAGTTTTTTGGTGCTGAAAGTATCAGCATGCCTGAGTGTCTTAATTCAAAAGAAATTCATAATGTCTTTCATTCAAACATCAAAAGTTAAATTGAAGTAATATAGCTTTATTAATTTACTAAACAAATGTGACAACTTGCTGCCTATCTAGCCTCTCCCATCATCTACACCACTCAGTTTTTGTTGACTGTCTTTGTCAGATTTCCAGAATACATCTATAGACAAAGTGGGATTTTCTTCTACAAAAGCTCATGCACAAAATAAATGTTAGTCTTTAAGTGCCACCTGACTCCTTTATATATAGAGAGAGTCAAGGTTAACCTTGAATCCAGCAGTTAAGTATGATTTGATGTGCATTATCATGTCTTGATGAGAAACTTTCAACCTGTTAGTGTCTTTGTATTACTTGTTAGACTGAAGCCTCAGTCAAAATCTGTACTAGATGCTTGAAATGTACCACATACATCAACCCACTGGGCCAGGAATGTGAACTTACCATATGTTGTATAAGTGACAATGTTTAAGAACAGTTGTAGCATATCAGCCTTTAGCTTAAAACTTAACCTCACAGTACTGGAATTGATGATCAAGCCCTTTTAAAGTAAGAAACACAAATGGAGGGCTAGAGTCTTAATTCCACTGAAGCTTCTTTTAACATTGACAGTGCAAAAGGGCCTTAAACTGGGTTTCACTTAAGTCTTGTTGGATTTGCTGTTGCAGTATGACCTGATCTCATGTCTTGTACTCCCCTGCATTTATTTTCATCTTATTCTGTAAATTCTCCCCCTTCAAAGTATGAGGTGGAATTTTCTCCCGTGAAAGCTCATGCAATAAATAAATCTGTTAGTCTTTAAGTGCTACAACACTCTTTGCTTTACTAGACTAACAGGGCTGCCCCTTTGGAATTTAAGTCCTTGTTATGCTGCCCAACTGGGCTAAAAGGGGTTCAAAGTGGATCAGGCCCTCCATGTCCAAAATGTAGCTTGAAGTAGGTAGCTTCAGATTTGATCATGAGACTGACATGTTGAGGGGATTGTATTTAATATCTAGCTAGCAACCTTAAAAAGACACCTATTCTGTCCTTAGTAAACATTAAATTACCATGCATTGCAAATCACTAGGTAGCAACTGCTTCCCAGGTTCCCTCAGGGCAACACCTTAAGTAAGGTTATGTGAGAAATTCAAAACTTTTAAAGGTGGCAAGGGCAGAAACCATGTTTCAAGTCAGTTTCTCACAGCATCACATCTCTGTAACCAGGGCCATTTTTTGTGCCTAAAGAATTTGCATCAGAGCTAGGTTAGAGTCTGTTACATTATCATGCCCAATCATACCTCTCAAAAGCTAAATATGGGAGAACAATCCCTGAAATGAGTGGCAAAAAATTGATTAGGCATACAGGAAACTTTAAACAGTGTGAGTATCGTCCTTTTAATATAAAGTGTCTGTCTCTAACATCTCAGTTTTAGAGTGTACAGGGTTTCTTTTTTAATCCAAATCATTTTCAACAATAAAAGGGAGGCTATAATTAGTATGCCTGGACTGTAAATACTCTCAGAACTAAAATAAGCAAAATGAGGTACAGTTGAGATTTGTGTCTGGTAGTGGAATATAATAAAGGTAGTTTAATTTTTGACAGTTAAAGCAAACCTAATCAAGAGAAGGGTGGTGGTTGTAGAGTGGAGACTGAAGACAATGCTGTTGATGCGTCTCTTTATCATCTCTGTCCTTGCCTATGCTGTGTGCAGTCTTTGCAAATCAAAATGGAGTTAGTGACTCAGGCTTCTCCCTGGGTCTGCTGTAGCTGGGAGCTTTCTTAATGGGCCACAAGCAGGGAATGGCTTGTATGAATCCAGTCTGGGAGTGTCCCTGTAGCAAGTAACTTGAAACACAAAGGTTATGCCTACACGAGGAAAAGTTAGTTTAAACTAATGAAGTGAACTAATTTGAACTAACTATTGGTCAAATTAGTCCACATTGTTAATTTGAACTAATAAGTTTTAGTTCAAATTAAATTCAAACCTATGAGTTTGAATTAACAAGTGTGAACTAAGTACCCTTAGTTTGAATATCTTAAGTTAGAACTAAGCATTAATCCTCATCTACACTCTCTCTAGTTCAAACTAAGGGCTTATTTTAAACTAAGCTTACATTAGTTCAATTTAAGGAATGCCTTAGTTTGAACTAAGCATCCTTAATTTGAACTAATGTGCAACTCTAGACATAGCCAAATGGAATAAACTTCTTGGTTTCTATAGATATGACACCTTCATATAAACCCTTTCGGTCCTAGCCAATTACAACTCTTCCCTTGATGTTAAAAATGGCCTATCCCATGGGGATTATTGCAAATGCAGAATGAATCTCTGAATCCAGAGAGCAGCACAATGTAGAAGAGTAAGCAGCAGGGACTGTTGCTCCTGGCTTCCTGGAGTGGGGATTTCATAATTTCTCCATCGAAGGTGGGGTGGGGGGAAGGTAGCATATTTATGGGGTTCAGGCTCCCTCTGCTGCTAGGGTTAAGGCTGGCTGAAGAATCTACCCAGTGAACACTGAAAAATCCACCGTAGGTAGTGCAAGATAAAGTGCTTGCTTGAAAAGCTCTCAACATGTACCTACCACCTCAGGCTCTTTTGTCTTCACTTCTTAAAACTCTCCCCCAGCTTCCCAAAAGATGTAGGAGGCACTTGTGAAGAGGGGTGGGTGGAGCTGACAGGAGACAGTGTTCATAAAAGCCCTTGTTTGTTGCAACAACAAACAAAGGCTTAGAGGAAGAGGTAGCCCAGGTTCCCTTTGCATAGGGTTACCAGACGTATGGCAAAAGGAGGACATGTCCTCCTTTTTGCCCTCCTGTCCTCCATGCTCCAGGCATTTCAGAAAAAGTGCTATTTGTCCGGCTTTTTGCTGGACGCCTGGGGCAGCACTGTAAAAATACAAGGGCACACCAGCCCACAGCTCCCAAATGTGTTCCCCTGCTGGGCAGCCCAGCAGCTCCAGCACCTGGTGGGGTTGGGAATTTGGAGCTGCTCCCTTGCTGGCCCCTGCATGTCAATAGGCAGTGAAGAGAGCTGGCTGGCTGGCTGGAGGTGGGGCTGGCTGCAGCCCTGCAGCTTTGCCTCCTTGCTTCCACTCCTTACCCCGGCTTCTTTCCATGCTCTAGCTCAGGTCTGCTCACTTCCTGTCCCCTGGATTTTGGAGAAGGCTTGATCTTATTTTTTGTAGGGGCTGGGGCTTTTCTACAGCTTGATGAGGGTCTCTGTGGTGCCCGGTGGCTGCTGCTTCACTTTCTGCTTTGCTGCCCTGCTTGGCTTAAAGTTTCTGGGAAGGTTTCTTTCTTTAATGGCTCAGCTAAGCCAGATCTTTATTCCTTCTAATGGGGATTGGCTTTTTGTAACACATCTTTTGTTTATACGTCAAGGAAAGTTCAATTTGGATTGTGAGGAGGCTTGAATGCATATACTTTTCCTTTTCTCAATTTACTTCTTTCCGAAATGACAGTCTACTATAGATGTATCCTTAAATGTTATTAAGATGCACTGATGTTCAAGTATTATATGTGCTAAAGTAGGTGCTGAGCCAGGCTAGATCCTGTAGTTTAAATAAAGTCAGTGAGAAATTTGACAGAGCAAGGATTTCCGTATTTGTCCCTTTGTTAGTAGTTTATCAAATCATAGAAAACAAGCAGCTTGGTTTTGCCTTTTGCTTATATATTCTATTCTTATTTTTATTCTACTTTTAGGGACAATGTTTCTTTTGGTATATTTAGGAAAAAACTGATCATGGCATCTAAGAATAGGTGCTGTTGTCTTGTGTGGAGCATTTGATAGTCAAAAACATCTAAGTCTACTCCCCCCCTTTGATATGTATTTCATATAAAAGCAAACAGAAAATGTCAACTGTCATAAAAGAAGTACATCTCCATCTGTGGTTTATGGTGGACATAGTAGGATATGAAGTCTAGAAATTTGCATTTTATGTGAAAGTTTGTTTCAGGCAGGTCTGCACATAAAAACCAGCAGCTCTCACTTCTGATTTCTCCTTGCATGTCAGTGTAAAACTTAAACAGCTTGTCTGTGATTTTTTTTTTTTAAATATTGCAGTGAGGCTCAAAACTGAGGCTAGATGGGAATTTCCCTACACCCCTCCTGCACCCCCCCAGTTGTCAGCTAGTAACACTGTTATACTAGATCAGTGAGCACTCCCTACACCCCCCCAAATCTCCCCCTGTACCGCCTAATTTCATGTGTTGGGGAGAATACTGCCAACAGATTACTTTTCCTTTAGAAGCCAACACCTCAATTCAGCTAGACTTCATGGAGTCAAGGGCCTGCACCTCCATGTGTTAAACAATGAGAGTGAATTCTGTGAAGAACTTACTGTCTTAAAACTGCTTTTAATCTTGTCCTTAATTACTACATTAAATTCATTGGAGGTTTGCTTCCATTTGCAACTGATAATGTAAAAATATCAATCTGGATAGGAGTTCTGCAGTGTGATTCTCCTTGCACATTGATATAAATATTAAATACTTAATTTTGTGATGCCTTAAAGTGGCTGGCTTTATGGTTACTTTAAAGTGAAGTTAAAAAAATACTTAAGCCATTCATTTGATATCCCTGAGCTGCTGTTCTTCCAATTCATCTCACACAGTAACTAGGGGCTAGACAGATTTATCTGGAGTTGGATGATCAATGGGGCAAGCATTTGTGGGGAGGGCAGTGGCTGGGTGGATGAAGGGGGCCTGGGCAGGACCCTGGATGTTTGTGTCCTCCAAAGTCCTCCTTTTTGTACTTCCCTGTCCTCCTTTCCATGCTTTGGTATCTGGTAACCCTACCCTTGCAACAACCATTGCTAAATCTTTTTATACTTCATGAGCACCAGTGGCATTGCTGATGCAGGGCACAGGGTGCTCATGCGGTGAGTGCTGGGGACCTGGGGCCAGGCCACCCATGGTGGTGGCTGTCTTCTGTAGCCTTGTCCCTGGCAAGGGACCCAGGGCTGGGGTGATAGTGGCAGGAGTCCAATCTGGCCCCAGGGTCTGAACAGGGGCTCAGACCTGCAAAGCTCATATCATCCTTGGCCTTTTTAGGACACTGTTTCAGCTGCTGGTCTGGTCCCAGGCAAAGGTAACACTGTCTCAGACATGTAAGACAGATATTGAGTAACTAGGAGGGGTGATGGGGGGAAGGAGGACACAAGGGCTGGGGTAACACCAGGAACCCAGGTGTTATCTAGGGTGTAGTCAAAGCTAGAGAAGGGGGTAACTGAGGTGAGATCATAGAACCTGGAAGGGACCATGAGAGTCATCAAGACCAGTACCCTGCACTTGTGGCAGGGCCAAGTATCACTTTAAACCATCCTTGACTGGTGTTTGTCTAACCTGCTCTTAAACACTTTCACTGATGGAGATTCCACAACCTGCCTAGGCAGCTTATGTCAGTGGTTAATCACCCTAATTGTTTGGACCAAATGTCCAACCTAAACCTTCCTTGCTGTAATTTAAGCCCATTGCTTCTTGTCCTATCATTGGCAGTTCACAGAATCATAGAATCATAGGGTTGGAAGGGACCTCATATGTCATCTAGTCCAACCCCCTGCCAGAGGCAGGACCCCTCCCACTAAACCATCCCAGTCATGGTTTTGTCCAGCCAGGCCTTAAACACCTCCAAAGATGGAGATTTCACCACCTCCCTCAGCAGCTCATTCCAAGACTTCACCACTCTCCTAGTAAAAAAGTTTTTTCTAATATCCAGCCTCGACCTCCCTAACCGCAACTTGAGACCATTGCTCCTCGTTCTGTCCTCTGTTATTACCGAGAACAGCTGAGCTCCATCTTCCTTAGAGCATCCCTTCAAGTAGTTGAAGGTTGCTATCAAATCCCCCCTCAATCGTCTCTTCTGCAGACTAAATAAGCCTAATGCTTTCAGTCTTTCCTCATAGGGCTTGTGCTCCAGCCCTTTAATCATTTTGGTTGCCCTCCTCTGAACTCTCTCTAGCATGTCCCTGTCCTTTTTGTAGGGGGGAGCCCGAAACTGAACACAGTATTCTAGATGTGGCCTTACCAGTGCAGAATAGAGGGGAATGATCACATCCCTTGATCTGCTGGTAATACTTCTTTTGATGCAGCCCAGTATGCCATTGGCCTTTTTGGCAGCAAGAGCACACTGCTGACTCATATCTAGCTTCCCATCCACCATGACCCCCAAGTCCTTTTCTACACTGCTGCTACTTAGCTGAATGTTTCCCAGCCTGTAGCGGTGCATGGGGTTTTTTCGTCCCACGTGCAGGATTTTACACTTGTCCTTATTGAACCTCATAAGATTTCCATTGGCCCACTGTTCCAATTTATCTAGGTCTCCCTGAATCCTGTCCTTGCCTTCCAACATGTCTACTGTTCCCCCCAGCTTGGTGTCATCCACAAACTTACTGAGAGTGCAGTCTATTCCATCATCCAGATCATTGATGAAAATATTGAACAGAACCAGCCCCAGGACCGAACCCTGGGGCACACCACTGGTTACTGGTTGCCAGCTGGACATGGAACCATTGATTCCTACACGCTGAAACCGTTGATCTAGCCAGTTTTCTATCCACCTTATAGTCCACCTATCCAACCCATACTTCCTTAATTTGCCAATGAGAATGCTGTGGGAAACTGTATCAAAAGCCTTGCTAAAGTCAAGGTATATCACATAAATGGTTCTTCCTGCGTCCAGAAAACCAGTCATCTGATCATAGAAGGAAATGAGATTGGTCAGGCATGATTTACCCTTGGTAAATTCATGCTGACTGTTCCTGATCACTTTATTTTCCTCTAAGTGTTTGAGGATGGCTTCTTTGAGAATCTGCTCCATAATTTTTGCAGGGATTGAGGTGAGGCTGACTGGTCTGTAATTCCCTGGATCCTCCTTTTTCCCTTTCTTCAAAATAGGCACTACATTTGCTTTTTTCCAATCCTCTGGTACCTTCCCTGTTCTCCATGAGTTTTGAAAGATAATGGCCAGTGGTCCTGCTATCTCATCGGCCAATTCCCTTAGCACTCTTGGATGCAGTTTGTCCGGCCCCATGGACTTGTGCACATCCAGCTTCTTTAAGCAGTCCCTAACCTGACCTTCCGTCACCAAGGGCCTGTCTTCTTCTCTCCCATCTGCGACACCCATGGTAGTGGGCTGGGAGCTGACCCTTCCTGTGAAAACTGAAGCAAAAAATGCATTGACCACTTCAGCTTTTTCCTCATCCTCTGTCACAAGGATGCCTGCCCCATTCAGCAAGGGGTCTACACCATCCCTGATCCTCCTCTTGTTATTAACATACTTGTAGAACCCCTTCTTGTTATCCTTTACATCCCTTGCTAGCCGCAACTCCATTTGTCCTTTGGCCTTTCTGATTTTATCCCTGCAGTCCCTAGCAATATCTTTATATGCCTCCTTGGTCATCTGACTAAGCTTCCTTTTTATGTTTAAGCTCAGAGCAGAGTTCTCTGCTAAGCCATTCTGGCTGCCTCACATGTTTGTTCTTTCTCCTAATTGGAATGGCAACTTCCTGTGCCCTTAGCAGGGTTTCTTTAAAATATAACCAACTCTCTTGGACTCCTTTCCCCTTCATAGAATCATAGAATCATAGGGTTGGAAGGGACCCCACGAGGTCATCTAGTCCAACCCCCTGCCAAAAAAAGCAGGACCGCTCCCATTAGATCATCCCAGTCAGTGTTTTGTCCAGCTGGGACTTGAACACCTCCAGAGATGGAGATTCCACCACCTCCCTAGGCAACTTATTCCAATGCTTCACCACTTGCCTAGTAAGGAAGTTTTTCCTAATATCCAGCCTGGACCGCCCCAGCTGTAACTTGAAGCCATTGCTTCTCGTTCTGCCCTCTGTTACTACCGAGAACAGTCGAGCTCCCTCCTCCTTGGAGCAACCCTTCAAGTAGTTGAAGGTTGCTATCAAATCCCCCCTCAGTCTTCTCTTCTGCAGGCTAAATAAGCCTAGTTCCTTCAGTCTTTCTTCATAGGGCTTGTGCTCCAGCCCTTTGATCATTTTGGTTGCCCTCCTCTGGACTCTCTCTAATTTGTCCATGTCCTTTTTGTAGTGGGGAGCCCAAAACTGGACACAGTATTCCAGATGTGGCCTCACTAGTGCAGAATAGAGGGGAATGATCACATCCCTCGATCTGCTGGTAACACTTCTTCTGATGCAGCCCAGTATGCCATTGGCCTTTTTGGCAGCAAGAGCACACTGCTGACTCATATCTAGCTTCCCATCCACCATGACTCCCAGGTCCTTTTCTCCAGTGCTGCTATTTAGCTGATCACTCCCCAGCCTGTAGCAGTACATGGGGTTTTTTCGTCCCAAGTGCAGGATTTTACACTTATCCTTGTTGAACCTCATGAGATTCCTCTTGGCCCACTGCTCCAGTTTGTCTAGGTCTCCCTGAATCCTGTCTCTGCCCTCTAGGGTGTCTACCGTTCCCCCCAGTTTGGTATCATCTGCAAACTTACTAAGTGTGCAATCTATCCCATCATCCAGATCATTAATGAAAACATTGAACAGAACTGGCCCCAGGACCGACCCCTGGGGCACACCACTTGTTACTGCCTGCCAACTTGACATGGAGCCATTGATTCCTACACGCTGAAACCGTTGTTCTAGCCAGTTTTCTATCCACCTTACAGTCCATGCATCTAACCCATACTTCCTTAATTTGCCAATGAGAATGCTGTGGGAAACCGTATCAAAAGCCTTGCTAAAGTCAAGGTATATCACATCAACGGCTCTTCCCGCATCCACAAATCCAGTCATCTCATCATAGAAGGCGATGAGGTTGGTCAGGCATGATTTACCCTTGGTAAATCCATGCTGACTGTTCCTGATTACATTCCTCCAAGTGTTTCAGGATGGATTCTTTGAGAAGCTGCTCCATGATTTTTCACATTAGCTTCCCAAGGGATCCTGCCCATCAGTTCCCTGAGGGAGCCAAAATCTGCTTTTTTGAAGTCAAGGGTTTTTGTTTTGCTTCTTTCCTTCCTTCCTTTAATCAGCATCCTGAACTCAACCATGTCATGGTCACTACTGCCTAGCTTGCCATTTACCTCTACCTCCCTGATCAATTCTTCCCTGTTTGTGAGCAGCAGGTCGAGTGGTGCAAGGTCCCTACTTGGTTCCTCTAGCATTTGTACTAGAAAGTTGTCCCCAACACTCTCTAAAAATTTCCTGGATTGCCCATGCACTGCTGTATTGGCCTCCCAGCAGATGTCAGGGTAATTGAAGTCCCCCATCAGCACCAGGGCCTGTGATCTAGAAGCTTCCGCTAGTTGTCCATAGAACACCTCATCCACCTCCTGCTTCTGGTCTGGTGGTCTATAGCAGACACCCACCACAACATCCCCCTTGTTGCTTTCCCCTCTCTTTGTAACCCACAGACTTTCTACTGGCACGCTTCCACTTCCATAATGGAGCTCTGAGCAGTCATAGAGCTCTTTTACATATAGTGCTACTCCTCCCCCTCTTCTTCCCTGCCTGTCTTTCCTGAACAGTTTATACCCATCCATGGCAGAGCTCCAGTCATGCAGACTATCCCACCATGTCTCCGTTATTCCTATAATATCATAGTTCCTTGTCTGCGCTAGTATTACCAATTCTTCTTGCTTATTTCCCAGGCTCCTCGCATTAGTGTATAGGCACCTAAGATACCTGGCCAATTGCCCTACTTTGTCATGTTGATTTTCAATTGTATTACATAAACCTCCTTGCATTTTTTCTTGGAGTTCTCCTCCCCCACTCTCCTTGCATATTGGGGCTTCAGTAGAGCACTTAAGACATTTATTTGATCCGGGGGGGGGGGGGGGGGGGGGGGGGGGGGGGGGGGGGGGGGGGGG
>ML681971.1:4879762-4907402 GCA_007922195.1 Podocnemis expansa | reverse complement strand
TTTGATCCGGCCCCCCCCCCCTTGTTCCAACTACCTTCTCTTTTATTGCTGGTGTTACAGTCCTAGCCCCCCCTCCCCCAACTTCCATCCCTTCCCCCAGATCCCCCACATTGTCACTTACCTGTGGGCTTTGGTCTCCTTCCCCCATTGAACCTAGTTTAAAGCCCTCCTCACTAGGTCAGCCAGAATGTTTTTGTTCTTTTTTCTCCCTCCTCCTCTTGACAACCTCTTAGATAGATACTTAAAAACAGTTGCCTTCCCTCTGTCGTCTCTTTTCTAGACTAAAAAACTAACTCTTTCAAGCTACCCTAATAAATCATGTGTTCCATACCTCTAATCATTCAAGTTGCTTTTCTCTGCACATTTCCAATTTGTCCACATCTTTCCTGAAATGAGGTGCCTATAACTGAACACAGTACTCCAGTTGAGGCCTAATCAAGGCAGAGTAGAGAAGAAAAGTGAGTTGCGATACTCCTGTTAATACATCCCAGAATGGTGTGTGTGGTCCCCCCCCACCCCCAATAATGTTACACAGTTAACACATGTTTAGATTATGGTCCATTAGGACACCCAGATCCCTTTCTGCCACCATGCAAATGCAAAAAGCATTTGAAACCCAGGAAGGTGCACTTGAGAATTCCTTCCTGTAAAATACAATCACTTTTATTCCTCTCTCAGGAAGGTGATTGACCCCAGCTGGGGTATGAGCTGGAACTGAGACAGAATCCCCCTGAGTAGCTGGCTGTGCAGTCTGAGGCACATGCACACAAACCTCTTGCTTTTCAGGACACAGAACCAGAGCTTACTTAAAAGGTAAAATCTTTAAAAAGAAGAGATAAGCAACACAGAGTTGCTTCTCTGCAAATTAATTTAGATAGTTACAGGGTAGTGGGAGGGGATACATGTGCTCAGTACAGAGAAATCCAAATACCCTGACCATGTCTAAGTAAACATTCCCTGTTCTGCTCAGGCCTAGTTGATAAAAAAAACTTGAGCTTATCTTTGGAAGGATGTTGCTGGATCCTTCCTCAGGCCTCTCTCCAGCCTCCTCTTGATCCTTCCAGGAGCTCTGCTGCATCCAAACAGGAACAGGCAAGGCTGCTGCTCCCATTCAAAAATCTGTGCTTTGTTCCTATTGGCTCCCTGGGACTCACTGACCACAGTGTTAACCCCTTCCTCCCCAGGGGTCACTACACAGTGTCACCACACTGCCTGTTACATGAAGGTCAACCTCTCCCAGGCTGGCTCAAGACAGGGTGCCTCTCAGCTTGAGGATAAGGAAGACCCAGCAGTGTCGTGGGGTGTCTGTGCAATCCTGTTCCTGGATCCCAGTGCTGGAATCTTTCAGCTTGTCACAAACCCTGACTTCAGTCTGAGCCATGAAAACTCTTTATAGTCACAGGTTTTGTTTGTTTGTTTAATAGCTCCAACAGCTCTGTGTGAACTAGCCTGTTGGTCTCTAACTTCCCAAGCCCTCTCTAAACAATGGCATGTAACACAGGGGGCTACAGCCTGTGGCTTTGAAGCCACATGTGGCTCTTTGGCTGCCCCCTTGCAGCTCTAGGTTCTGGGTCCCCCTGACCCCCTGCCACTGGCAGCCCAGTGGGTGGTACACTTCTAGCTCTGGGTCCCTCTGCCGCTTCTTACCTTGCAGGCAGTCCATGCCAGGCTCCAAGTCCTGCCACAGGAACCCCCAACCCCACCGCAGCCATGGGACCTGGCAGCAGGCTTCCTTGCCCAGTTCCCCCCATCAGCAGGCTATATCCACTGTGGCTCTTGGTTATTGAAGGAATTTTAAAAAATGTCTCCTTTTATCTTTTGGGTTGCTGACCCCCTGATGTTACAGGCCATGTGAGAATGCTGTCAACTTGGTTTGGATGAATGGACTATAAGTTAGGTAGAAAGCTACTTAGATCAGGCTCAGTGGACAGGGATCAATGACTCAATGTATGGTTGGCAACCAGTAACAAAGCAAGAGCCCCGGGGTCAGTCCTAGGGCCTATTTTGTTCAATATCTTCATTAATGATCTGGATGATGAGATAGATTGCACGCTCAGTAAACTTGCAGATGACGTCAAGCTGGGGGGAATGGTAAACATGCTGGAGAGTACGGATGGGATTTATGGAGGCCTAGACAATGGGAGCATTGGGCCAAACAAAATTTCATGAGGTTCAGCAATGAAAAATCTAAAGTCCTGCACTTAGGATGGAAAAACCCCATGTACTGCTGCAGGCTGGGGACTGACCAGCTAAGTAGCAGCTCTGTAGTAAAGGTCCTGGGAGTTATGGTGGATAGGAAGCTGGATATCAGTCAACAGTACACCCTTGTTGCCAAAAAGGCCAGCAGCATATTGGGCTGTATCAGTAGAAGCATTGTCAGTAGATCAAGGGATGCAACTTTTCCCCTTTATTCAGTACTGCTGAGGCCGCATCTGGAATATTGTGTCCAGTTTTGGGCTTCCTACTACAGCAAGGACAAATTAGAGTCCAGTAGAAGGTAATGAAAAGACTAGGGAGCTGGGGCACATTACTTACATGGAGAGACTGAAAGAATTCAGCTTATTTAGTCTACAGAAGAGAAGACAGGGAGAGGGAGGGAATGGTGATAACTACCTTCCGCTGCTAGGCTATTCTCAGTAGTAAGAGAGGTCAGAATAAGGAGCAATGGGTTCAAGCTGCAGCTGGGGGAAGTCTAGGTTGGATATTAGGAAAAACTTTCTCACTTGGAGGGTGGTGAAGCATTGGAATGGGATGTCTAGGGAGATGGTGGCTTCTCCATCTTTGGAAACTTTTAAGACCTGGTTGGACAAAACTCTGTCTGGAATGATTTAGTGGGAGTAGTCCTACTGTTAGCAGGGGGTTGGACTAGATGACCTCGTGAGGTCCTTCCAGCTCTACTGTTCTATGATTCTATGACCATCTAAAACAGGACTATGCTGCCCGGGTGGCTCTGATTCTCCCTGGCTCGAGGCTCTGGGCAGTGGGGCTGAGGGGCCCAGCTGACTGCCAGCTAGGAAAGGCTGTTAATTGTCTTGGGAAGCTGGAAGCTGGGTTAGGGGCAGGTACAAAGGGCCCCAGGGCAGTAGTGTCTCTCCATGGTAGGTTTGCTGTAGACAAGTGGGATGGGGCACGTAGGCAACCTGGGCTTTGCTCTCCTGTGCTGTGCAGTCAGTTGGGTGGCTTGTTACAGTTCCCTGGGATTTCTCTAGGAGCAACTCAGCCAGCTGGAGACCCACCCCCAGGGCTGCTATCCCTCAGAGAGCAGCCCATATGTCCTCCCTTATTCGGTCCTCACTGTGCCATTGGGTTGATGCCTCCAGGCTGGGGGCTGGGTCCCTGCTGCAGACAGTCCAGGTGCAGTGTGAGGAAGCCCTGGTGATCAGTGTGCACACTGATCTGTTTGGGAATGGCTGACTGTTCAAAGCTGCTGATTTGAGCCTTGGCCTGGCCACTCACCAGTACACAGCGCTGAATGCTGCAGGGAACACGGTGACCTTTGCAGAAGACAAAGGAGGACAGTTACTTACCTGTAACTTCTGTTCTTCGAGAGGCGCTGCTCACTTCCATTCCACCTTGGGTTTGCATGTGCCAGCATGCTCGAACACCGGAAGCTTTCGCCCAGCCCCCGCCGGGGGACCAGCGGTGGCGCCCCCTGGAGTGGCGCGCGTTCCACCCCAGTTAAATATCCCGCTGGTCCAGTAGGCGGTCAGTTTCTTCTTTCTGCAACTCCAAAGCGGGGATGGCGGGCGGGTGTGGAATGGAAGTGAGCAGCGCCTCTCAAAGAAACAGAAGTTACAGGTAAGTAACTGTCCTCCTTTCTTCTTCGAGCAGCTGCTCACATACATTCCACCTTGGGTAGATTGCTAGCCTTATGCTGGCTGGTGGGTGGAGTTACAGGCACCGGAACGAAGAACCGCCGTGCCAAAGGCCGCGTCATCTCTGGCTTGCTGAACTATTGCGTAATGGGAGGTGAACGTATGCACGGAAGCCCATGTTGCTGCGCGGCAGATGTCTGAAATCGGGACCCCAGCCAAAAACGCCGCTGAGGAGGCTTGTGCCCTTGTTGAGTGGGCCCGTACTCTGTCCGGTAGTGGGACATGGGCCAAGCGGTAGCACGTCTTTATACAGGATACCACCCAATTAGAAATCGTCTGTGACGAGACTGGGCCTCCTTTCATGCGGTCCGCTACCGCTACGAAGAGTTGTGTGGACTTCCTAAAGGGTTTCGTCCGCTGAATGTAGAAGGCTAACGCCCATCTGACGTCCAGAGTATGCAGTCTCCTTTGCTCCGCTGACCCGTGTGGTTTGGGGCATAGCACAGGTAAATATATGTCTTGATTAAGGTGGAAGGGGGAGACCACCTTAGGAAGGAACGCCGGATGGGTACGCAGTTGCACCTTATCTTTAAAGAACACAGTGTATGGAGGCTCGGAAGAGAGTGCTCTTAGTTCTGAGACCCTCCTGGCGGATGTAATTGCCACCAAGAATGCCACCTTGTGTGATAAAGTCAACAGCGGACAAGTGGCCATTGGTTCAAACGGTGGATCTGACAAGACCGTGAGGACTATATTCAAATCCCACTGCGGGGAGGGCGGCCGAACCATAGGGAAGACACGTTCCAGGCCCTTCAGAAATCTTGTCACCATAGGGTATGAGAAGATGGAACGGTCAGCCACAGGTGTGTGCGCTGCTGCGATTGCCGCTAGGTGGACCCGTATTGAGGCCAGGGTGAGGCCTTCCTGCTTCAGTTTCAGCAGGTAGTCTAGAATGTCCTGCACTGGTGCGAGGTGTGGGTCCAAGTCCCTTCCTTGTGCCCACTGCCGAAAACGCCGTCATTTGGCCGTATATGTAGCACGCGTTGAGGCCTTCCTGCTATTGACTAGGATGTGTTTTACTGGAACTGAGCAGGACTGTTCTTCTGCTGTTAGCCAGATAGCCTCCAAGCCGTCAGGTGGAGCGATTGCAAGTTGGGGTGTAAGAGGCGGCCCTGGTCTTGGGTCAGGAGATCGGGTCTCCGAGGCAGCTCTTGGGGCTCGGCAATGGAGAGGTCCCCCAGCATATGGTACCAGTACTGCCGCGGCCATGACGGGGCAATCAAGATCACTTGCACTTTGTCTTGTCGAACCTTCATCAGGGCCCTGTGAATCAGCGGGAAGGGAGGAAATGCGTACATCAGGGGTCCTGACCAAGACAGCAGGAACGCATCTGGGAGACACCCCTGTTCCCTTACCCTCAGTGAAGCGAACCTGTGGCATTTGCGATTCTCCCGAGTCGCAAACAGGTCGATCAGTGGAAACCCCCACTTGCGGAAGACTGGGGTCAGGACCTCGGGGTGTAGCGACCATTCGTGCATGGAATTGAAATGTCTGCTGAGGTGGTCGGCCTCGCTGTTCTTGACCCCCGGTAGGTGTGACGCCGTCAAATGAAATTTGTTGCTGATGGCTAGGTCCCACAGGCGTATGGCTTCGCGACACAGGGATAGCGAGCGAGCTCCCCCCTGGTGGTTCACATAAAACATAGCTGCAGAATTGTCCGTTAGCACCTGGACTGAGTGACCCCTCAGGTGCGCTCGGAAGACGCGAGAAACAAATCTGATGGCTCGAAGTTCTTTTACATTTATATGGAGCCCCTTTTCCGCCGATGACCACCTGCCCTGCGTGCTGATACCTAGGCTGAGATGGGCTCCCCAGCCGTGATCCGAAGCGTCTGTGATCAGCGTCACTGAGGGGCGGACTATCCCAAATGAGACGCCCTCCATCGCGAAACGGGGACGCTGCCACCATTCTAGCTGGGCTAGCACTTTGCCTGGGATCGACACGGTCCTGTCCATTGCGTGTCTGCCCGGACGGAACACTGAGGCCAGCCAGTCCTGTAATGGCCTGAGCCTGAGGCGGGCTAGTGGAACGACGTTGGTAGTTGCCGCCATGTGTCCTAGAAGGCTGAGACAATGCCTGACCGTAGTAGTTGGATTTCGCTGTAAGTCGGTAATTATATTGGCCATAGTCTCAAATCTGATCTGTGGCAGGAAGGCCCTGGCCTGCCTTGAGTCTAGGGCGGCTCCAATGAATTCTAGTCTCTGGGCTGGTTTCAGGTGGGACTTTTGTTCGTTGATGAGAAGTCCCAGGAGATGACACAGGGATTGGACCATGTGGACATTGGTCTGTACCTGCTGTCGGGACCGGCCTCGGATCAGCCAGTCGTCGAGGTACGGAAAAATGTGAACGCCATTTTTCCGGAGGTGTGCCGCCACCACTGCCATACACTTCGTGAACACCCTTGGTGCCAGAGAAAGTCCAAATGGGAGTGCTGTGAACTGCAGGTGCTGGCGTCCTCGCACGAAGCGTAGAAAACGCCTGTGCTGTGGTTTAACCGACACGTGGAAATAAGCATCCTGCAGATCGAGGGTGGCGAACCAATCCCCCGGATCCAACGAGGGGATTATTTGTTTGAGAGTGACCATCCTGAACTTCAGCTTCATAAGGAACCTGTTGAGGCCCCGCAGGTCGAGAATGGGCCTCAATCCTCCGCTTGACTTGGGAATCAGGAAGTACCTTGAGTAGAATCCTCTGCCCTTTTCTTCCTCTGGGACCTCTTCCACTGCACCCAGTTGGAGGAGCTTGTTTATCTCTAGATCCAACTGTTGTTCGTGAGCGGTGTCCATGAAAAGGGACTGGGAAGGGGGAGGGTTGTTGGGGGGCCTGGCACGGAACTGTAGCGAGTATCCATGCCATACCGTTGTTAGCACCCAGCGGTCTGTAGTGATGGAGGCCCACTGGGAATAGAAAGGGAAGAGTCTGTTCAGGAATGGGGGTCTGTCTCGATCCTGTATGTGGGTTCTTGGTTCGCCGCCCTCGTGGTTCCCATCAAAACCGCCGTCCCTGGTTGCCCGAGCGACGACGGTTGGGCCTCGATGCTCTGCTTGGCATGTTTGGTCTGCCTCTCGGGGTTCTATCCCTGTCCCTATCTCTCTGTCTGTTTGGTCTACTGATGAACGGCTGCCGTTGCGCTGGCGCCAGTGGGAAGGGGGCCCGACTGGGGTGTCTTGACGGACCCGGAGATACCAGCCCCAGCGATCGGAGAGTCGCGGTTGAGTCTTTCAGACCATGTAATTTTGCATCCGTTTGGTCTGAAAAGAGCGCCGTCCCCTCAAAGGGCAGGTACTGAATGGACTGTTGGACCAGGGGAGGGAGGCCCGACGCCTGCAGCCACGCCGCCCTACGTACAGTGATTGCGGAGGCTATTGATCTGCCAGCTGAGTCAGCTGCATCCCATGCCGCCTGTAAGGCTGCCCTCGCCACCGTCGCCCCTTCTTCTAAAATGGTGTTGAAATCTAAGCGTTGGTCCGGTGATAGGTGCTGCGACAACCGCCTTAGGGAATCCCAAAGGTTGTAGTTGTACCTGCCCAGGAGGGCTTGATGATTGGCCACCCGCAGCTGCAACGTCGCTGAAGAATAGAATCTCTTGCCGAACATGTCCAAAGTTTTAGCCTCTCTGCTCTTTGGGGTAGAAGCCGGCTGACCCTGGCGCTCGCGCTGATTCACTGCGTCCACCACCAGAGAAGAAGGAGTGGGGTGTGCATACAAGTACTGGGCTGTAGCCGCCGGCACATAATATTTCTTTTCTGTACCCTTCGAGGTAGGGGCAACCGAAGACGGCTTTTGCCATAGCGAGCGCACGATCCGGAGAACACCCTCGTGGATAGGAAGGGCCAGCCTGGTAGAAGCCGTGGCTGATAGTATATTGAATAATGGATCTGAGGACTCTTTCACCTCCTCCACTTCTAGGCCCAAATTGGACGCCAACCTACGGAGCAGATCCTGGTACGTCTTGAAATCATCTGCTGGAACAGAGGAGGTACCATGTGATTCCGCAACCGATAAGACGGATGGAGATCTACGCGTTGTGGCCGGCGAGGATTGTCGCTCCGACCTGTCAGAGGCATCTTGGGACAGTGATCTGCAGCCCCTGGTCTGCTCAACGTGCAAGTTAGTGCGCTGGGGCTCCTGTGGTAGCATCCATGGCATCCAATATGGCCAGTTAGCCAGCCAGTACTGGGAAGGGGGTCCCGTTATGGGTGGCTGGGCCTGTCCAGCGGGAAGCTGGGAGGACTTCTGTGCTGCTGCCCTGCCCTCTGAGGGCACCGGGCCGCAAGAGGAGGAGTGTGAAGTCCAGGAGGAGCTAGAAGACTCCCTCCTCCGATGCTTCTTGGCCCGGTAAGACGACGAGTCTCTGTGGCTCGTGTTACGGTGCCGTGGTACCGGGGAGGGGGAAGACGAACGGGGGCGTGCTCTCTTGTCCCCCACTGTCCCCTGGTGCCGCCGGTGCCGATGGCCTGAATGATTGCCGCGTCCGCGGCTGCTGCCTGGGGCCGGGGACTGAGCAGGTGCTGCCCCTGCTCGGTCCAGCTGCAGCAAGCTCCTCCCCTGCCGCGGGGAGTCTTGGGGCGCTACCCAAGCCGACTCCGAGGGCGGGGCCGAGTGTGCGGTGCCGCGCCAAGCCGGCGAACTTAAGGCTGGCTTCCCTAAAGATGGCGGGCGCGACAGAGCTTGAGCCGGAGCTGGAGAAGGTAAATTAATAAGCGCCCTGGCTGCCTCGTATGCTTCAGGGGTCGAGGGAGCTGGTGGGACCGGGGATCTCAATCCCCCCGGGGGTGAGGGAGCATTTCTGCGTGCACCCTCGGTGCACTCCCGCCCTTCACGGGCTTGTTCAGGCACCGCCGGTGCGGCTGGTGCGGAGCGGCGCCGCGGCATTGTCAGGCTTGCCGGTGCCGTTGGCGGGGTCCCTGTTTGACCCGAGGCTGTTCCCTCAGCCGAGGTTGAGCCCTGCGCCAGCGCCGGGAGCGGCGATCCCTCCATGGGAGCCAGCGCTGCTTCCATCAGCAGCGCTTTAAGCCGGATGTCCCGTTCCTTCTTTGTTCTGGGCTTAAAAGCCTTACAGATTTTACACCGTTGCGGGCGGTGAGATTCCCCGAGACACCTCAAACATCGGTCATGTGGGTCACAGGCCGAGAAGAGTCTGCCGCAGGAGGCACAAGGCTTAAAGCCCGGAGATCGGGGCATAGCCCCTGTTGACGTTTTCTTAATGTTCCCGGTGTCCGACACTAATGGCGGAAAGAAGAAAACTGACCGCCTACCGGACCAGCGGGATATTTAACCGGGGTGGAACGCGCGCCACTCCAGGGTGCGCCACCGCTGGTCCCCCAGCGGGGGCTAGGCGAAAGCTTCCGGTGTTCGAGCATGCTGGCACGTGCAAACCCAAGGTGGAATGTATGTGAGCAGCTGCTCGAAGAAGAACTGAGTCTTGCCTCCTGGGGTTGGGAGGTGTTGAGGGCATGAGCCCCCCCCCCCCTTTGTATGGGTAATTCCATGGTGTCCTGTGTCTGGTGCTCTTGACATACAGGATGTGCCTTCTTCAGTGCCAGGAAGACCTGCTTGCTCTGTGCTTGTGACTGAATGGCTGGGGGTGGTGAGAGAGTGGATGACATAGATCTGTGGTTGTCTCAGAGCCTGGCTGGAAGCCCTGTATGAGCCAGTGGGAAAGAACAATGTGTTTCCAGTGGTTCTTTGTGTCCCAGTAGCCTGCACAGCTTGTGAGGCTGAGGTAAAAAGAGACTAAACTTGTTGTAGTCTGAGTGTAGCTGCTGCTGTTCCCTTCCCACACCTTGGCTCACTGGAGTCTGTCCTTTACCATGGCTGGAATGGTTCACAAAGACCAATCCCAAGTCTCTCATTGCTCTGTGTCTGGTGTCCTGCACAAGGATGACGAGCAAACTCAGTAACCATTCCCTATCTGGGAGGCACAGCCGTGCTGCACCGGAACTGTGGCTTCAACCCCTGGCCTGCGAATGGCCTACTGCAGTGGTTCCCAAACTTTTTCAGGCTGGGGACCCCTTTTTAACAAAATATCTTTGTAGCCCCCTGGCTGACTATGTAATCTGTCCCACGTCACTCTGGCAGCACCCCTGGGACAGCCAGTGAGTGGCGCTGCCACCACCATGGTCCGTGCTGTTGGGAAGCCTAGCTGCAGTGGCTATGGCCCCCTGCCCTTGCCCTCCTGGGGAGCTGCCGCAGCCGCAACCCCATCCCTCTGCCAGGATCTGACCACCGGCAGGGAGAGGTAGCCCTGGCGGGGAGCATCAGGGCTGCAGCTGGATTCTGGTCCCCGTAGGGAGAGGCTCTGCGCACCCCATGAAACATGTCTGTGGACCCCCGGGGGTCCCCGGACCCTAGGTTGGGAACCACTGGCCTACTTGATGACCTGGGGCAAGTCAGCTCTCTGGCTATGTGCTTCAGTTCCCCCATCTATACACTGGGCCTTAAGAATGCAAGCTGCTTCCTTTGGAAAATGCTTTTCAAGGGGCTGAAGAAAAGCTCTGCATAAAAAGTTGTGATTGTTCCAGCTGGGAACAAAAGCACCTGCTGAGAAATGGCAAAAATCTCCATTGGGATGCAAATCCCAGTTCCCCACAGGGCTCTGCTGGTAACAGTGGGATGTGGGCAGAACGGTCCCTAGGGTAGGGCGAGAGGGGCAGCCACTCAGGGCCCTGTGCTTTGGGGGACCCTGTGTGGCCTGCACCACTGCCTTCCCCCCATGCCAGGGACTGGGCAAGCCAGCCAAAAGCAGTGGCCCAGTTCAGCGTTGCCAGTTCGCCCAGCCATGCTGCCTCCCACCGCCTACCTGCTGCTCTGGCACGGAGCTGAAAGCCGCACAGGTGGGGAAGGGATGGACCAGCAGCACTGAACCAGGCTGCAGCTTTTTGACAGCTCGCCCCAATCCCAGCATAGGAAGGCCAGAGCAGGGGCCTGCCCCTTCCCCGGGCCAGCTGGCCCTGCCCCCCAGTGCTGGTTGGGGGGGCTGAGTGGGGGCCCAGGAGAGGGCCCTTTGCCCAGGGCCCCGCACCTCCCTAGGGACAGCCCTGGCTGTTGGTCACGCAAATCAGCTGGGATTAGTTTCTGCTTTCTCACTGTGAGCCTTAACATAGCATAATTTAATACAGAGTAACTCTTACTCTGGGGAAAAAACCAGCACAGAGGGGTTGCTTAAGGCCCAAGCCTGATGGAAGCCCACAAAAGAAGGCAGAACAAGCGCATGGACTTTGCCTTGGCTCAGTTCACCTCTACTAACGAGTGAAGCTGAACATTTACTCTGCTCTCAAGTCTCAGCAGTCAAAGGACACTCTGAGGGCTGGGGCAGAGATCATGAAGGCTTATTCAATTAGAGTCAAAACCTGCTGTCAGAACCACTAGCCAGAGCATGCCTTTTGCTCTTTCTTTCTGCCAATGTAAGAAGGAGTCTAAGTTGGCATGAATGTGTCCAAGAAGCCTGTGATGTGAGTTCTACCAGCTTAGATGCCTTCTATATCCCCCTTTAGTCCCCTTTCGATTTGATCCTTCTCTCATGTGTTGAAGATTGACCCCAAAGCCAGCGTAGAGCTTCACAGGTAGGAATCATGGAGATACTGCAAACGCTCTTCACTGAATGACCCTAATGCAGTGGGAAATGATACTTTTACTGTAAGCCTTTCAATGTCTGTCTGCCTCTTCCCAGCTAACTCCTGACACTTCGATCTATGGCACAAGCCTGTTCTACAGACCCTGCCATGCCAGCAATCTCATGATCCCAAGAACTAGTCTGGTTGTGATTCCTACTAAGCACCACTATCAAGGTCAAGGTGAGACTTTCATTCTGTTCTTGCACTTGCTATTCCGAATCACAGGGCCTACCTCTCCAAGGCAGAACAATATGAGCACAAAGCCAACATGGCTCCCTTCAGCTCTACACTGTCTGTGGAGGTGAGGCCAGATTTCGCCCCGTGCCTGATGAATGGTAGGTGGTAGGTCACAGAAGATGAAGGTTGTAAGGGACCTCAGCAGGCATCTAGTCCTGTCACCCTCTGGTCTGATATGCAGTATTTGGAACATGGGCCCAACTCTCCAGTACCAAGGAGGCCGTGAGCTCTCCTAGAGCACGAGGGCTCATACAAAGGTGGGCCGTTCTCTGTGCTGGGTACTAGGTCCCATTCTTCAGGAAAGACACTAGATCAACAGAGCAAGAATAATCAACAGACCACGCGACATTTCCCAGCCAGCCAGCACCTCTTGTTCCTAGCATGATTACCAAGGGACATCTCCTGCTGGGACACCCCACAAGCTCACTTCCCACCTGCTGCTCTTAACTGCCCAACTTCCTTCTGTGGAACTTGGTGAGCTACTCTACCCCCTGAACTCAGACTCAACAGATAACTTGTTTGCTCCCAACCTCTCTTCCCCTTTTTTCTCCAGATTTAGACCTCTCAAGCTGCCATGAAGACTGGGAACTGTTGGCTGTTGAAGGACAGACCAGGAGAGTCAGCACTCTGGACAGATGCCCAGGAGAGGCTTCCAGAGAAAGGGGGCTTGCAGGCATAGTAAGGTCTCAAATGTGTATAGACATCAACAGGGCTGTCGGGGGTGGGGAGGGGGAGGATAGGTGGTGGCCAGGGCCAGTAGCTTGTGGTGGTCCCACACCCCTACTACACTGAGTGGGGGGCAGGCTGGCCAAAGGCTTGGTTCTGTGGTTCCACCCCCGTAGGCCAGCTACTCCACCTCCCTGGGTGAGGTACACTGGCCCAGAGTCCAGGCTCCGCTTCCCTGCCCCACCCCAGGGCCAGCTGTTCTGCCCTGGGAGGTGCGGAAGGCCTGCCCAGAAGCTGGGGTCTGCTTCCAACCGCCCATAGGTTGGAGGGATGGACTAGAGGCTGGGCTGGGTCTGTGTTCCCGTGTCCCACTCAACCAGCAGTGCAAGGCACTTGGACCCCCCGCCCCCACCTATGGCTTCCCCTCACCTGCCCCCAAGGACAGGCCTGGACATCAAACTGAGGGGCAGCTCCTGTGGGACTGCATACCAGCCTATCTTCTAATGTGTTATGAGCAAATTTCTCTTCTGTTCCCCATCCATGGGACTCCTTGGTGGAAGGAAATGAGGTTGATGTTGTGGTTGGACCATTGCTCATCCCTAATGCAGATCAAGGTTTGGAGGCGGTGTCTCTTGGATAATCCCATAGAGGCACCACAGAATAAGGTACACAAAGCTAAGACAGTGACATAGTGTAGGGGCTAGCACCTCTGCTTAACATGCAGAAGGTCCTGGGTTCAATTCCCAGGGTGTTGGACTTGATGATCTCATGAGAGTCCCTTCTAGTGATGTGATTTGATTTGATTCTGTTCTGATGGCCTTTTTGTGTCTCTTGCTGGCGAGAGGTGTATGGCACAAAGTTGGCCTGACTTCTGGGGATGTGGTTGCGCCTAGGGTCTCTCTTTGAACAGTCCCTCACCTAGTTAAAGGCTGTTATCACATTCCCCCTCAGGCTCTTTCTCAAGACTCCTTAACCTTTCCTCAAAAGATCAGGTTTTCTAAAACCTTCAGCAGCTTTGCTGCTCTTCTCTGAGCTCTTTCGAATTTCTCCAGAAGACAGCTGGGGCTCCAGGCCATGACTGCATCCTGTACTGTCCTGGAACTGGGGGAAGGAAGTGGTCTGAAACAGCTGCTGCTTTCTCCTCCCCCTGCCCTACCTCGATCTTTGCAGGGCCAGTGGAGAATGTTAGGATTGCACAATGTTGCCCGCAGCTGGTACCGGCAAAACTTCCAGGTGCTTCCTGTTCTCCCTAAGCTGTGGAAAGGGCACGTAAGCAGGGGCATCCAGGCCTGCACTGCCACCCTGTGGTGAAAGACAGGTGCAGCTTATGAGACCAAACACCAAGTGAGCCAAAACCAACAGTATCTTTGATTGGAGAAAGGCTCACAATGACTTTGCCATGCCACTGCCTTCTTCCCTCTCTGTTCTGAGCTACTGGTCTGGTCTTTCTCTATCTTGCTACTGGCTGCTTGGTGTGTGAGGTGATGTGCTCTGCTGGTGCACGATTGAGGCCTGTGTGGTGGAAAGTCAAATTAGGGCTGGAGGCAACACGAGCAGCCCACCTCGGGCATGTCGTTGGCTCTTCACCATGAGAACCACATCAGTTTTGAGTCCCTCTGATGCTGACATCAGACCTGCTAACAGCTTATTAGATGGGCAATGCAGCATGTAGGTCCTGGCCATGGCACCTCTCTATGTCCTGGCACCTCCACAGCCATATCTGAGTCCTGGCTAGGTGTCAGCTCTAGTCCCACAACCCCTGGGCAGCAGGTGAGCATCATGCTCCCCACTGCACAGAGGGGGCACACAACAGCTCAGGGACTTGCTGAAGGTCACACTGGTAGCAAGGAACTAAGCCCAGAACTCCAGAGTTACAGCCTTTCTCCGCACTAGCAGCTGTAAGAGCTAATCCAACACGTACTAGGTGGATGCGGATGTAAAGCCATCTCAGTGAGAACAAGTAGCTTGCGATGGGAACTCCCTTTGTTCTCCAGCACTGATTTGCTCTGATTTCCCCTCTGTCTAAAACAGATGCACTGTGTGTGGCTGAGGACAGTGGGGTGTTGCTCTGGACCGGCTCTAGATCACAGGAGTTGAACTGGCAGCAGTGGGGACATTGAGGTGTTGGTCTCACAGCTTATTTCTCCTCCCACTTTAGTGGCCAGTTGTGATATGCTGCACCCCATGTACACCTTTGTGTGTGATCTGTGTATGATTCACACTCACCCTTTTGGCATAAATGTGTATTGTCTAATGCAGGGGTGGCCAAACTTACGGAATGCAAGAGCCGTGCAAGTTGATTATTAAACCTTTGAGAGCTGCACTGAGGCATAGAACCACACGCTTTTACCTATTCCAAAATTACCAAGCTTAGAATTTGTTGGACAATTTAATTTTATCTTAAAAACAGGGCAAATAATGATCCTACTAATGTCAGAGTCTAATAATTACTTAAGGTCACCATGAAAATTAGCCCTATACAGTAAAAACTTAGCTGTCACTGAATGGAGAACACTGCAGGCTAATGGCAATTTTTTAAAAAAATCTGGGCAGTAACTTGTCAATGCAGTATGTAAAAGCTGTCTCGGGTGTTGATCTCTAAGTACTGCACAATCTTTCGATTCCACAAATTTCATTGTGGAATACCATGCTTCACAGCAGTAAGGTGTACAAAAAATTGAAAGTAATCTACATTCAGTTTTAAACTTTTCTCCTTTGTATTTTCATTTCTTAGTATTCCATGTCATGTTTAAGACTTGTAAAACACGATTTTATTTTAACAATGAGTATACTGCATTAGGGCCTATGAGAAAAATCTAAATATCCTTGCCCCCCCCCCCCTTGCCACTTCCCTGTGGTCTCTTACATGCTTCTGCTTTTCTGTTCTCCCTGACCATGCCATGCTTCCCAGCAGGCTCTGACCATGCTGCATTTCCCTGCCAGCTCAACCATGCCGCCACTCCCCTGCTGGCTCTGACCATGCCGCTGCTTCTCTGCTGTCCCTAACCATTGTGCACTTCTCCCCCTTGTCTCCCAACATGCCGCCCTTCCCTGCCATGCTCTTTCACGAGCCACACTTTTTCTTTGAAGAGCTGAATGTGGCTCGTGAGCTGCAGTTTGGCCATGCCTGGTCTAATGCAAAGGATATCCTGTAAGCGTTTTTTGAAGTACTCATGACATACTGAACATTGCTGTTATGGTAGCATCACGCATATGTACAAATAGGGAACTCTGCTATCATATCCCCAAATGTGTCTCACGTGGCTTGAATGTAGGCAGAGAAACACAGAGCTGTGGTTTCATGTCTTGCAGAGGACTATGGAACCCCTAAGCACCTTGGCTCAAACGAGAAAGATCACACCCTTTGCCAAACATGGACAATCAACTGATTCTGGGGGTGTTGAGGAAACTTATTAAAAGAAAGAGAGACATTTGTGTGGGGCTCTCACCCCTAGAAACCATTGTCTATGCAACACCCAAGGACTGAAAACCTACCCCCAGGAGGGAGGAAGTAGTCTGGCTGCAAATCGTCACAGACAGCCTGTGTGGTAAGCTGAAATACAGACTAGAATGGGGATGTTAGTTTAGAAAGTGGGTTTTCTCTTATTTGTGATTAACTCCTTGACTTAATCTTTGACATCTATCATATTCTGACTTCTAATCACTTAAAAATCTTACTGTAGTCAATAAACAGATGTTTGTTTTATCTGAAGCAGTGCAGTGTGGAGTTTGTGTGTGTAGAGGCCTCACTGAAAGCGACAGAGCTGGTGCATATCAATTCCTTTGTTAAATTGATGGATGAGTGTAAATGAGCTTTTGCGGTGCCGTGGGCAGCACTAAACTCTGCAAGAGTGTGGTTCCCTGGGTTGCATCTGGTCTTGGGGGTGTTTGCCGAGGCCTATCCCATGAGTGGCTAGTGAGAGCACTCCTCCACTGGGTGAGGGGCCAATCATTTGCAGGAGGCTGGGCGTGAGCTGACCTAGGAGTGGGGGTGCACGCAGCAAGGAGGGGTAAGACAGGACCCTGTAGTGGGGAATTGGGGTGACACAGCAGTACACCAGTCCACGTTGCAGGAGGGGAACGTCACACCAGGGTCTGTCAGTGCAGCAGGGTGAAGGGAGATGGCTGAGAGGTGGGAATAGAGCTGGCAATGAAAGAGGGTCTTCTGAGTCCTGGTTCTCTGTGTCAGCCCTCTCCTCTTTGGCTATGTCCACGTGAGGCTTTTATTTTGAAACAACTGTTGTTTCAAAATAAAAGTTGTCATGTATGAACGACATTTCTTTATTTTGAAATGACAGGACTCCATCATTTCAAAATAATGTCCGTTGTTTTGGAATAATAAAACCTAGGTTGTAATTGAAATAGTGGTTATTTTGAAATGAAATAATGCCGTTCAGACTTGTTATTTCAAAATAACACTTTTGTCATTCTCCTTCCCAGGGTGCCTTCCTTTTTCTATGTACTGGGTGGGGGCATGGCCCAGGGAGGGGGCCATGTTGCCACACCTCCCACGCTGCCCCTGTCCTGAAGTGAAATAGCAAGTCCTGTGTCCAGACATGCTATTTTGCTTTTAGGGTTTCCCTTATTTCAATTTAACATTTGCTTATTTCGATTTAAGTTATTTTGAACTAAGGATTTTATTTTGAAATAAGTTTACATGTGAACATTGTTTGACAGGGAGTCGGTGCAGAGAGGAGCTAAGACTTACTGCTTGTGTGGGTTTTAAATGTCCCCACTAAGATGTGTGGTATGTGACAGCAGCACTGAACCACGGTGAAAGGTCAGGTGCCATCTCCTTTCACTGGGGTTTATACGTTGTCAATTTCAAAAGGGATAGCCGTGTTAGTCTAGTCCAGTAAAAAAACAACAAGGAGTTGTGTGGCACTTGAAGACTAACAAATTTATTTTTTGCATGAGCTTTCGTGGGACAAGATCCCACTTCCTCCGATGCTTTCTGTAAGTTCACCCATCTTCAAAGCATCGGAGGAAGTGGGATCTTGTCCCACGAAAGCTCATGCAAAAAATAAATCTGTTAGTCTTAAAGTGCCACACAACTCCTTGTTGTTTGTTTACACATTGCCCTGTGGGAAGCTCTGCTTACAATGCCTTTTCTTTCCACTTGCCCGCTTTGCTGGAGATTGGGGGGGAAAGAGTTTCCTGTGGAAGAAATCAAGCAAGACCTAGAAGGGCACCTTATCGACCCTTTCTTGGCCTTGCCCTCAGGATCCCCCACCAACCACCACTTTCACCTTGGCCTTTCTTATAGTGCCAGCCCTGGCTCTGTCGCTCCCAGCAACTGCAGGCTCGCCTCACCCTTGATGGGGCCCACAAAGCTGGGCCTAAGCTTGTGGCAGCAGGAAGAAGGGTGCTGGGGGCGCACACTGAAATGAGGCAGCGTAGTCTAGTGGCTAGGGCCTCCCCTTGGCCACAAGCCCTGACATCTATCAGCGGCTGTGCTGCCATGCTTGAGCAATCTCTTCACCTTGGTTGTGTCACTTACCCATTAGCCCAGGACTGGTCTCAGCTTTTTGAAAAAAGGGCTGTTTTCTACCTCTCAGTCTGCACAGGGCCTGCTCCAGTTGGGACCTGTTCGTGGCTGGACCTGCTTCTGCTTGGCATGTCAGTTGAGATCAAACACTCTCAAGGCTACGGTGTCATCCAGCTGGGAAAGGCCAGCTTCTCAAGGGTTAAACCGGAAATCTCCAGGCTTCCTGCACTCCTTTTGCATGTGTTATTTGACTACACTTCTCTTCCCCTCCAGCTTGGCTTGCTTGCCACCCGCCACTGCCTTTTCCTTTGCCAAGTGGTTTGTGGGCCTGCTAAATCTTTTGCTGTCCTTCCTTGCCTTCTTTTACTTTGATCCTGGTGACTTTACTTGGTATTTTCACATTAAGGCTGGAGCTGGGCTCCAGGTCAGTGTCTGCTGGCTGAGAGCCTCGCAGAGCCAACCGCAAGGTAGATGCTCTCTCAAACCATCATGTGAAGCGGAAATCCAGCCCATGGCATTCCAGGTAGCTGGGAGCTGCCCTGCGGTATGGAGATGACAGCTCCCTGTTTCTGCTGTCTCTCCTTCAGCCCAGACCCAGTCCCTGGACTTGCTTCCTTGGATTCCCAGGGGCCCCCTGAGTTCCTACAACAGGTGCTGCAGAGGTCTCTCTCCACTCCTGTGCTGCCCCTGCCACACTGGGGGTTGGGCTTGCCAAAACTCAGGCTGGGGCTGTGGAATTTACAGGGCTGTCTGCAGTTGCAGCCTGCAGCCTCTGGATGCTGTGCCCTCCCTACCCAGGTGCTCCCTTCCCCTTTGTCTGGCCCATCCATCAGAGGAGAAATGAGCTTGGATGAGAACCAGTGCACAGCCCTTGGTGCCGCATTGGCTGCTTCTGGGCTCCTCTCCCTTCCCTGCATGCAGAGCCTTCGGTGACCTGACTCTACCTCCTGTGGAAACCAGGAGAGACCCAGATCCATTGACGTCTTGTCAGGTCAGTGTTCAGAGTTTTCATCTAGAGAGGGAGGAGCCCTGACTGCAGTTCTACTCCGAGAAGCCATAGGCCAAAACTGTGCCTGGTTGCTGGAGCCAGCACTGCAATACAGATTTCTCCAGCAATACATTTCTCACTCTCAAATGTTTGGTGATTTGTTGAAACTAAAACTTTTCCCAAAACAAGGGCTGGTTGTGATGGATCGCCTTCCTGATTTGAAGAAAAATGTTTATAAATTGTCCTGTTTCATTTTATTTTTCATTGGAAAAAAACTTCATTTTTCAGTTCAAAATGACTGTTTCAAAATTTAAATTTAATTTTTATACTTACAGGTTTTAAAAGGTCAAAATGTTTCAAAATTAGCTAAATGCAATCCGTAGATTGATTTGGTCCAGGGAATGGATTGTTTTGGATTACTGGTCTGCAAATATTTTCAGGATTGTGACTTGAATCTGTGCAGGATGTGATAATATTGAAACTCATTCCAGTGTCCACCAAGACCATTTGGTGGGCAGGCAGGCAGGCCTACTTACAGTCCCTCCCCCTCCCTGGCTGCACTGGTCAGTTTTGTGATGGGCTGTGAGGATCTTGTAATGGGTCACTTCCCTGTGGTGGGGAAGGTATTAGGTTTGTTTGCTGATGGGGATAGAAACTTGGAGGCTGTGTTCCCACTGCCATGGAAATGCATGCTGGTCAGAAAGGGAGAACAAGCTGCAAGGTCTACTCCCCACCAGGAGCAGAATTCCAGTCTGACCCACACTGGACTTGTTTATGAAACCAACTTGCAAGTTGGCTTTCCACAGTGGGTCTCAGTGATAGCTTAGATGGCAAATAAAGTAACAACCCCAAACTTCACACACATTTTTTGCTTTTTTCTAACTTGAGGTTTACATTTGTCTTTGTTCATTTTCCTTTGGGCCCTTGCGCATCCTCCATTCTGGGGTGGGATCAGAAGTAAAACTTGGGGTCTTCTCATCAGCTTTACAGCCTAATGGAAACCACATCTTGGGAGAAGCGCTCATCAGATTTCTACACTGAAGTAGTCCTGTGAATTACCAGGCATGTCTTCACTGATTGTAGCAAATTCACCACTATCAGACTGATCTTTCCAGATAGATAGAGTGGTAAATGGAGATCTGCTCAAGCCACCTAAAAGGCAATGCATTAAAACCACCCCCTCAAGTGCATAGTGCTGTATCCAAGGGAACACATTTTCCATCTGTGCAGCCCTGTGAAGATGCTGTGTAGAAGGGGAGTTATGAAGTTGACAGGCGTTACGCAAGCTACTATGCATAGCGTATGTAACTCCTGTCGACTGCTGTGGAATTTCCAGGTAAGCATAGACCAAAACACCTACTCTTGGGCATGTTGATCCATGTCAGCCCTCCCAAGTTGTGCCTATGCCTGATGTATGGGCATGCTGATATCTGGGTAATGCTAGGGTTACCAGACATCAGGCAAAAGGAGGAGGTGCCCTCCTTTTTACCTTCACGTCCTCCGTCCCGCAGGCATTTTAAAAATACATGAGTTTGTCTGGCTTTTTACTTACAGGGGTTAAAGTATGCTGGAGTGCCCAGGAACACCCTATTTTTAGGGGGAAGCATTCCAGGGCCCCCTAAAAACAGAAGAATATTACATTAATACTTCTCCATGTGTCCTCCAATGTCCTCCATTTCATACTTCCCTGTCCTTCTTTCCATGCGTTGGCATCTGGTAGCCCTAGGTAATGCAGATATGGTACAAACATGTCAACTAGAATGCTGATATGCATGTCTGTGCACCACTGCCCTCTAGTGGATGGCATCAGAACTGCTTCGAGCATTGTCAGGTCTGTGCCTAATGGCCAGCAACCCAGAGCTGATAAAAGCTCTACTATAGCGAATGGAATCTGCTTCAGTTCAGATAGCAGAGGCTTGTGTCTTGCTGAAGCAGGAAAAGCTGAGTTATTTTCCTGCTTGTGGCTGTGAAGTACAGGCAGCCATGGGGTGAATGCCAGCAGTGACATCCCTTGGGTGGGAAGAAGAGAAGCTGCTCCCAGTGACACATGGAGGGAGAGAGGATGAAGAAGAGTAGGTCTCTTGATGCTGTACTTCATGCCCCACCCCTGGAAAAGAAACTGAGAATTCGCCCTCCTAGGTTCTGCCTACGGGGTGTGGGTGGAAACAGGAAGAGCAGCAGCATTGAATTATGGGGCTCACTCTTTTTAATAAGGGAAGGAAACTGGAGGGCTGGGGCAGGGGCGAGTGGGAGGGAAGGGGAAGGATGGGAAGGGACTGGCTGGGATCTGCTGGGATTGCATAGACTCAGTGCAACAGCTCCAGTGTGGGTCCTTGACCCACAGCAGATGCATGGTGGCACCAAGCACCCATCAGTTGACTCTCCGCTGGCAGCAGCTCACACGACACCAGCAAGATTCCTTCTGGTGCTAGTGTTCACAGCTGGCTGCAGCACTCAGGCAGCTTGGTTCCCAGGCTCACTATGTCGTGCAAGCCTACGTGGAGCTGGGCCCAGAATCAACCCCAGAGCAAATGCACCTGTACTTGGGGAAGGTGGTGAGACCTCAAGTCCAACATTGCTGCTTGAATCCTCTCTAGAAATAAGGCAGCGAAGAGTCTCTAGATCAGTGGTTCGCAACCGGTGTGCCACAGCACACAGGTGTGCCATCAGGTTTGAGCAAGTGTGCCA
Organism: Podocnemis expansa; assembly: GCA_007922195.1. Classification (NCBI taxonomy): domain Eukaryota; kingdom Metazoa; phylum Chordata; order Testudines; family Podocnemididae; genus Podocnemis; species Podocnemis expansa. The sequence continues at coordinate 4,885,844 of ML681971.1, read as the reverse complement.
CAAAATTTTTTGAAAAACTATGCAAAAAGCTCTGGATTGGCTCATGAATATTCATGAGTTCATTTGGAAACTATATGGTGGTGTGCCTCAAATTAATTGAAGGTAGCAAGGTGTGCCACGGTAGGGAAAACGTTGGGAACCACTGCTCTAGACACTGCTCAGTGGGTTCCTCATTTTCACGCCTAAGCTGGGAAGGGGGGATATGAGTGCAGGAGCAGGGGCCACTCATGTCACATCAGGAGCTAGTGAATCCATTAGCCAAAGGTAGCCGTATACCAGCTCTGTTAGCCCCTGCAGTCTATGGACCATCAGATACAATGTTCAAGAGCACTTGGTACCTCACTAATGATGTTAATGTCCTGCAGCATACACAGTTGCAGCTGTCCCTGTAGGGTAGTAGGGAGAAGCTACATTGCAAAAGCTGGGCACAGCCTAGCCTACCCCACTTAGCTTGGCCCCAGCTAGCACGAGTTACAATAACAAGGCTGTGAGAGTCCCTATGCAGCACTTGCCCTTATGAGATTCACACTATATTTACTTTGCACCAACTTCATGCCTACCTGGAGAGCCAGCACAAGCGTCTAATAACCTTGTGGGTGGGGGTCGTCTCACTTAATTGCTTTTTGCTGGTTTTCTCCTTAAGTGAGCTGGCCCACTTTGTGGCCTTCACTGGGCTGGTCAACTTCATTCTGTTGTTAGTCAATTTTACTTCCTGTTGATTCCCCTGCCCTGTAGATGTTTAGGTCCACAACACAGCAGGGAAAGCATTAACTTTCATCTTGTAAAATATTATAAACCAATCTGTTGGGATTACTGTTTTTCTCTTAAATCATGACAATGAAATAGTGCCAGTCATCTTAGAGTTACTGAATCCTCTCTGCTTTGTGACCAAGTTATAAATACCCCAGTTGCCAGTATTGCTTTTGACTGAATAAAAATGAAAGTGCCCAGCCAGATGCTGATCTTGGTCATACCCATGGAAAGCAGGTGTGATGTCAATATGAAATGGAGACCATTGCTTTATTTTACGTGGGCTGTTGGTTTGTTGGGCAGGGACTCCATTGTTTTTCTGCATTTGTACAGCACCTAACACAATGGGATCTGAGGGCTGAGAGTCAGTGAACCAGAATGTAAATCTTGGATATGATGGAAACCACTTCAACCTGGGAGTGCAACAGTGTCTCCTTAAACCTGCTAGTTCTAGCCTATGACTACAGCTTAAGGCAATGGCACCTAGACATCTTAGACTAGGCACATGAGAACAGACAAAATCAGAGGTTGCATTTTATACTTTTAGCCTTAGTTCCTTCTTGCAACACATTGGTGTCAGATTCTAAATAATAAAATACACCCAGATCATAGATGCATTCTGACCTCAAAGCTGGGAGCTAGCGGTTGCACGGCACAAGAAAGTCTCTATAAAAATACAGCCCCCTATTGTACAAATGGACACAGTTTAGAGACATCAGTCCTAGCTGTTGATATAGCATGTACTTGACAGGTGCTGTCCAGGAGGGTAATAATCCTTGTTTTATTTAATCTAATTCATCAGCAATCTCCATGTAGAAACTGGGAACCCCCCCAAAGATTAAACAAGAGTTATGTATAAAAATATTTTAAAATAATCATTCTCATTTCCTGTGGGTTCTAAAAATTGAGAAAATCATTTTTTTTTCCCTTTTTTTTTTTTTTGTGAGGGGCTGCTGGACTGGAAAAATGGCTGCTCCCCCCCCCCCCCCAGCAGAAGCAGACTTTTCAAGTGCCATCTGGCTGACATTTAAGGTGGGGGTTGGGTCTCATGCTTCCCTCCATCAAGGTCAAGATCTGCAAGTGGAAAGTAAAAGATGTCAATAGGGACCTGGATGGAAAATGCTAATTGCTTTAAACAGAAAATGGTGAAAAGTGAAGTGAGCCCTGTGTTGCCTGCCCCCACCCCTTCATTATTTTGGCAAACAACCATTTAGGAAAAATGTTCAATGTCTGAAAACCAAAAAGCAAACTGAAAATCTTTGTTGCCATGTGCACAATGTGGCCAGTGAGTGAAATGAAATTTTAAACTGTTGGTGAAAAAGCTCTTTTCCAAGGGGGTTGGGGGACATTTCATGGAAAACCATGTGACTGCCTTTATCGGGCCTAGTTATGTGATGCTGTGGGCAGCTGTCACCTAGCATAGTCACTAGGCCCACCTCTTGAAATGGATTTAGATACCACAGAGCTACCGAATAATCTGCCAGGGGATCCTGGCCTCTGTAAAATGCAGCCTGCTCTTTCCTGGGGACCAGATGCCCAAGTTCTCTGTGGATGAAACCCTGACCCCACTGCATAGCAAAAGCACTGATGTCAATGAAGCTATTTTACCCCATGAGTTCAATTTAAATCCACACCTCCTGGATCCCAGTAGTATGCCAGCAAGGTAGCCTGTTCCACTGCTGCATGGAGCACTTCGGAGCCGAAGTCCCAAGATGTCTCTTCAGCGCCTGGCAGGATTCAGCCCCACATATTACGGCTCAATGTCACCTAAGTCCAGCGTAGGCCTGCAGTACCTGTCTCTCGCCCAGGTGGAACTGCAGGTCTACCTTTGACGGGCCATGGGTTTTCCCCCATTCAAGACTAAGTTTGAGCTAGTCTCAGAATAAGTTTTCCCCTCCTTGGTTACTTTGTCAAACCCAACAGTCATCACACAGTGGGCTAGGACAAGCTTCCCTGGGGCTGTCTTGTTTGTGCTGCATCCCCCCAGCTGTGTGCTGATGGTGTTCATAGATCCAACTAGTGCTCAACGGGTATGTCCACACAAGGTTTTCATTTTGAAACAACACTGGTTGTTTCGAAATAAAAACCTGCATGTCCACATGACGTTCCCTTGTTTCGAAATGACGGGCTCCGTCATTTCGAAACAAGAGCCGTTGTTTCGAAACAGCTTAAACCCCATTCATTTTGAAACGGCTGTTATTTTGAAATGGTTATTTTGAAATAATGCCATTTGGACATGTTGTGAAACAACACCATTGTTCCGAAACAACTGTATCGAAACAACATGTCTGAACGGCCTTATTTCGAAATAACCATTTCAAAACAACTGTTTCGAAAGTAGGCTTTCCCTTAATTCGAATTAATTTATTTCAAAATTACTTTATTTCAAAATAACTCATTTCGAAATAACAATTTATGTGTGGACATAGCCAACGAGACCCCACAGCTCTGGCAACTTGCTGCATTTCAACACGGTTTAACAGCCTGAGCCTCTCTTACCACCTCACCCATGGCAGGTGGGGGCAATCTTGGACTGGGAGGGGCACGGTGGGGAGGGGGGCAGCACACACTGGGTCTTTTTGTGCTCCTGGCCTACACCGCAGCTGCTTGGGAGCTGCCAGCACTGGTGGATGTTAGTGCAGCCCAGAGGCTGCTCTAATTTGGTCCAAGGCCAAATGGACCCTCTCCAGCAGCCTCTGGGCTACCACAAGTAGAAAGGCAGCCTAGGGGCTGCTTTGACTCACATGGGTAACTAGCCCCTTAGACACGCTGGATCCCTTTCAGCTGAGACTCTCCATGTGCTTCACAGCCAATCTCTTCTCATAAACCCCACTTCACAGGGGGACTCAGGGAGACTGAAAAACTGATTTCCAGAGGTGGTGGCAGCAATGCAAGCTGGCAGTGCTCAGCACCTCTGAGAACCAAGCCATCAAGATACTTGCCTGTCATTACACTGTGGGCCGGGGTACAGCTGGTATGGGAGCCCTGAACACTGGGTCCCCAGTCATGTGTTTGAGCTGTCCTCAACTGTGTAAAGCAGCAGGGTTTGGGGGGGACATGCTTGGGTGGGAAAGCAGGTGTTGGGATAGGAGGAGATGACATAACAGGCATTTTCTGTGAAGCACGTGGTTAAGAATTAGTGACGGAGACATCTCATGTGAATGGTTTGGATCAGACTAGTCACAGAGGGCTGCTCTGGGAAACGATCATACTGCCGGTGGCAGCTAGAGGCAGATCTTCTCCACTTAAGGTGCAGACTGATGCTCAGATCTAGTACTTGAAAGACCCCCCCCACCTCTGTATTCAAGAGCCGTTTCTGCATTTCCCATGCCTCTCCCCAAAAGCAGCTCCCCCATTGTGTGCTCCCCTTTCCCTTTCCCTTTCCCTTTGCATCTCCAGTTCCACACCACTGAGAAGTGATGAAGGAGAGAGACAGAGAGAGAGAAGTAAGAAGTGAGAGACCTGGATACTGCAGTGATGGGCACCCCGGAAGAATCCAGGCAGACTGACAAGCACACTTACTGGGCGATTTTGCAGTTTGTAGTGGCAACGTAGCGTCCAGTATAGTGAATATTGCACCTCACAACATTGTTGGTGAAGTCTGACTCCAGCACCATGTACTTGGGGTTCACCTGAACCTATGAAAGCAAGATGAAAACAATCAGCAGGCCCCAATTCCTCTGGCAGTCAGTGGAGATAGCGAGCACATGAGGTACTTGTGTGTGGGTCCCCTTTCCCATCCCTTGTAGCTTTTCTATCCAGTTCTGCTACTACTCCAACTCTGTACAGACCCTAGGGTAATGGGGTCTCCATCCGGGCCAGTCCCTAGGCTCTCATGAGAATGCTTGAGAATGCTTAACTATTAAATGAAAAATGCACAGTATTTATTTGGTGCGGGGAGCAGGGGAGAGAAGAGGAAATGAATTGCTATGAACAATGTTGCTTTTCCACTGTCACATTCCTTTAGTTTTATGGTTTCTTCTACAGGCAAAAGCCCTCCACTTTCTGCCAAGAAAAAAGCTTCTGATCCTGCTGTGAACACCTTGTTTCTCTGCAGCAAATGGTCAAAACAACGAGAGGTATAAACCAAGAGGGTCAAATTCAGCCCTGGTGTAATTGGGCTTAGTATCCCTTGAACTTGGTGGCATTGTGCCAACTTGCACAGCTTGCGGCAGGGCTTAATTTGGTCCTAACATGTTTGTGTGGGAGCAGCAACACAATGGCTTTCTTTACCGCTCTTCTCAGGGGTGAGCAGCTCTTGTTTCATTAACATCTCTCTTTCTAATTGCCACTGTGTAGCTTGTGACTGGGCTGCCTCTGTCCTCAAACAAATGTCTGAGCATCCATGTTATTCATGTTGTCTTTGGTTGGGGGTCACAAACAAGGGGTTCAACCTTGACACATGCAAACCAAATGCCAACACTAAACTTACCATAATTTTACAATTGAGAATGCCACTAATTGCCTGAAAAGAGCCCACACAGCGAAGTCCTCCCACTGAGAAACCCACCTTTAGGATGTAATTTCCAGGCTGCACGTCTGTAATGTCAATCCACTGGCAGTCAATGTCTGCATTGTAGGTGTCATAGCAACCGGGGCTCAAGCCCTGGCAGAAGAAAAGAACAATACTCATGATTCAAATTTTTAAGGCCAGAAGGGACCCTTGGATCATCTAATCTGATATTCTGTTCTTTAGCATTTCTCATTTTTCCCCTTTCCTGTCATTTCCTCCCTGTCTTTATACAGAAATATGTGGTGGAATTCCCCACACTACTCAACTCCATACAGGTGGCGTGTCTGGTCTGCAATTTCTGCTAATGCAGAACACATGTTTTCCTCCTGGGAGAGGCATTGCAGAGTCCATTCCATGTGCACCCAGCCAATTCAGGTTTTTCTCCTTCTCATGGGCTGCATGCAGAGTCTATTCCAGGCGGGCACAGGAATCCAGTTCAGGTGTTTTCGATACAAAGGGAATGACAAGTTCCAAAGGGGTAGCTGTGTTAGTTTAGTTCAGCAAAACAAACAAGAAGTCCTGTGGCACTTTTAGGGTATGGCCACACACACTTCTTATTTTGAAACAACAGAGGTTGTTTCGAAATAAGAAGTGCCATGGCCACACGATGCACGGCCATTTCGAAACAAGCAAACAGCTTGTTTCGAAATGGCCGTGCTCCTTCCGAAATAGCTTAAATCTCGTTTACTGTCGAAACAGGGTTGTTTCGAAACAGAGGTTTCGAAACAGCCCTGTTCGGACATGTTGTTTCGGAACAAAGTGTTCCGAGACAACATGTGCCCCTCCTCCCAGGGTGCTAAGCACCCTGGGAGGAAGGTC
>ML681971.1:4800410-4879362 GCA_007922195.1 Podocnemis expansa | reverse complement strand
TGTGGACCTGCTATTTCGCTGCCTTATTTTGAGGACAAAGTTTTTTGTCCTCGAAATAAGTTGTTTCGAAATAATATGTTATTTCGAAACAGCTTGTTTCGAAACGTCTTGTTTCGAAACAAGCATACCCTGTGTGAACATAGCCATGGGGTATGCTTACACTTGCAAGGTAGTTTGAATTAAGGAAGCTTAATTTGAACTAATTTAGTACCTGTCTACACTAAGCTTTCATTAGTTTGAATTAAGGAATTCCTTAAATCGAATTAATAAAAGCTTAGTTTGAATTAGTAAGACCTGCCAGGTAGTTTGAACTAAGCCCTTAGTTCAATCCTTAGTTTGAACTAAGGACAGTGTAGACTAGAATTAACCATTAGTTCAAATTTAGTAAATTTGAATTAGGGCAGTTAGTTCGAATTAACAAAGTGGATTAATTCAACTTAACATTAATTTGAATTAGTCCACTTTGATAATTTGGACTAGTAAGTTCAAGTTTAGTTCGAACTAAACTCAAATTTATTAGTTTGAATTAACATATTGAAACAAACTTTTCCTAGTGTAGACATAGCCTCAAAGACTAACAAATTTATTTATCACATGAGCTTTCATGGGATGAAATCCCACCTTCAAGCATCTGGCACTCTAATATGCTGTTCAACACTGTTTGAATCTAAACAACTGTTCTGAGTTGCTGTAGCACTATGACCTGATCCTAATACTTACACTTCCCTGCCTATATTTTCCTCCCATTCTGTAAGTTCCCCCATCTTCAAACCATCTGATGAAGTGGGATTTTTCTCCCATGAAAGCTCATGTGATATATAAATTTGTTAGTCTTTAAGTGCCACAGGACAGCTTATTTGTTTTAAAACAGGGGTCTCAAACTCATGGCCTGTGGGCCACATGCAAGCCTTAAAGTTTTCTGTGGCCCGCAATGACACTACCATTACCAATATTTGCAATATCATTGTATGAAAAGGTTTCAGTGGTCCGACTCTCAGTTTAACATACTAGCCCTCCTGCGGCCCTCATAGTGATTTGGGTTTGAGACCTCTGTTTTAAAAGGAATGATCAGTCTGAGGACTCTGTCCATCAAATTGACAGTGGTGGTGGCTATACGAAAACATGGACATAGTTTCCTACGATAGTCTGGAATGACTATTTTGCATCATTTGGGTGTATCTGCCAAAGAGATTGCAGCACTGGATGGACACACCTCACTCTTTCATTGCACACAAAAGGGGCCTGACAATGGAGAACCAGGTGCTTTTAGAGCTTTCCATTTCAGTGGACATGGGGGAACAGTGAAATATTGAAGAACGCGTTGAAGATTCCTGAACACTCCTCCCCCAGCACTGAACAAGCCCAGGAAATCATTCAGATATGCCCATCTGAGCTGAAAGGGTGATGTGTATCACTGCACACACATGATGCCTGAAGGGAGAGTCCTGAACAGTTCTGGAAACTCTCCCAACTTGAGGTGACTTTCCCTGTCCACTGTCTCCTGGGTGTCCCAGGAGACTGTGACAGGGACGGGAATCAAGCCCTGCACAAAGTCTCTGGCTTGTCAATGCTAATCAGCAGCACCAGGTGTGGCCCTGGATCTGCTGGGTGCAGCCCCGTCTCCATCATCCCCTCCTCTCACCTGGGTGTGTGAAGTGCAGGCATAACGCTTGAGGTTCCCGAAGTCACAGGTGGTGTCCTCCAGGCAGAAGCTAGCCTTGTGACCCTCGGCCACCTTCCTCCCTGTGGCTGCATCCAGCAGGTCATAATGGCTGAACTCGTCCATACTGTGGTAGTGCCTGGGGGAATTCAAGGGCTGAGCATCCTGCAGCAGGGCACGTGCCAAAGGGCTAGTCACAGCTGCATACTGGGTGCTGGGGCACCCAGACTAGCCCTGGAGCGGGAGGGGGCAGGGAAAGCAGCAAGACCCCAGGTCCCCCCCACCCCAGGTGCTGGGCTGTGAGCACTAGGATATGCAGTGTCATGAAAGCCACCTGCTCCCATAATGCACCAGTCACGGCATTTCAAGCCCAAGCTTCTCTCTGCCTGTGACACCTGGCTCAGGACCTGTGATGATGTGGCCTGGCCCTTTGGGAGCCTCAACGGATGCTCATCCTAACAGCACAGTGCTCCTGGAGTCAGGAGGGGGAGCTGGCAGGGGAAAGGTTTCAGAGTTGGGAGGTGGAATCAATAAACCCTGCAGAGAAAGGAAGGAAGAAAAGGGCTGGAGCGAGAGGTTGAGAAATAGAGAGTTGAAGGCAAGGTTGGCACAGGAATGGAGGGGCCAGACCATTATTCCAGAGCCAGGGGTGGCTCACACTCCCAGTTAGGCCCCAATTCAGCAAAATGCTGAAGTATGTGCTCAAGCTACTTTACTGAGTTGGATCCTGAATCAGTCTGGGGACTCCCCAGGGCCACTGTCCACCACAGGAAAGTGCCAGTGGCAATGTCCTTCACCAAAAAGAGGCTGTTGCCAAGTTCTCCTCAACTCACTGGTGGCAGCTGTGCCACTCCCAGTTGTGGCGGGGCCGGTTGGGCAGGAAGTCTGCCGTGCCCTGGTTCTTCACCCGCTGCGGGAACCTCAGCAGCACCCGGATGTCATAGTCGGTGGCCTCAGTGGTGTAGGCAGTGCTGAAAGGGTAAAAGGAAGGAAAGAGGAAGATGGGTGAAAGCCACTTGAACCACAAAACAGCTGAGCACTAGGCTGACTGTGGGTTGGGGTTGGTTGAGCTTCCACTTAGAGAGGGAGGAATTTTTTTCAGTGAGCTGAGATTTGCTGCAAAATGCATTTTTATTTTGGCCAAGAAACTATTCTTGGATTCAAGTTAAAGCTGATGGATTGTTTATGAATTTTTTAAAAGTCAAAACTTTTAGTTTCAGCTTTTCATTTTGAAACAGCATTTCTTTTTCAACAGGGCCAGTTTAAAAAAAAAGCGTGTACACCACACAAAGCTGCCCGAATCAGAAGAAAAAACTTGAAATGAGATTAATTCCAGCATGGAAGCACCATTTCAAAATTAGATTTGTCATGTTTTCAGTTTAATAAAACAGTTTGGAAAATCTGGTTCTGGTTCAAATTGAACCAGATTTTCTTTGGCCAAACCACCAAACCCATTATTTGCTCAGCTCTGCTCCCAATAATCTGCTGGTGGGGGTTGGGGAAGAGTTTGGTCCTAATTCCAGGCAATCATGTTTTGTTCTAATGTTCACTGAGTCAATGGGAGCCTTTCTGTAAATTTCAATAACTGTTGGGGCAGGCCAGATTTTCAAAGAAGCTCCAGATGAGTTTTCCAGATGACCGTCATCCAGATTCAGAGCTAGATTTTCAAATGGGTTCTGCTCCTATTTAGGCTCCCAAATAAAGGTCAGATTTTCACTAGCTGTTAGCCCACAGCAATTCCCACTGTGAGTCTGTGCTCAGAGCCCAATTTGCACCCAACTCTGTGGGCTCAGCTGAAACGCTGGTCTCTTATGTCTAGATGGGTGTTGAGTTCTGAGAATGCTGGCTTTAGTGGCTGACTTTTTTGAAGCTGTGCTTGACAGTGCAAGAACTAGTTCAAATTTGAAAACTGACAGCAAATAAATCTGTATTAGGATTCTCCTTCATGGAAAAACATTTTAAAAAGGGACAAAGCCAGCCTCACAGCTGACCAAACAAGTCTCCACCCCCCACAGCTCTCAGCTTTCACATTTTCCCCTTTTTGTTAACATCCTGGCATTGCCTGTTAAAGATCAGAAGCCTGTCTACTTTAGCCAGGAAATCTCACTTCTACCAGGAAGTGCCTCTGCTATACCACGCTAGAGAGGGATTATACAGCGAGTGACACGGCCAAGTTATCAGCAGCTACTTGCCAAATTATTGGGTTTAAGTGTGCTAAATTTACTGTTCCTGTTGAGAATAGCTGCCCCACACAAAGTGGCTCTTCATACAAAGTCCATTTTGAGCACAGGAACCAGGCACAATTCCACACATGCTCCCAACTTTACAGTGTAGGGAAGCAGGGATGAGTCATGGCAAGGGGAACAAAAATATATCCAGGAAAATAAACTGGCCCCTTATTCAGATCACTATGAGCCACGCAGTTCCTACAGTGCATTGCAAGGTATATTTACTTCAGTAAGGCCAGATTCTGATACCCTTATTACTGTTGACAACACCTCACTCCACTGGTGGCAATGCCATTATGTGCAGAGTAGAGCATTACCCAGTGTGAGCTACTATATTGCAATCTGTGCTTCGCCTAGCAAAGATATTTCATATCTATCTATCTATCTATCATTACATCAGTCAGCAGTATATTTTGTGTATGAACTAGAAAGCACAGTTAGACTTAGCTTCTAATCCCATTGTATCTATAATGAACAAGGGTAGATTTTCACAGGAACAGTGACAATTAGGGCACCAGACTTCAGTAGCGACAGAGAATTTTGCACATTTCAGAGCATTTGGACTTTTCCTGCACAATGTCGATGAAAAATCTAGGTGACAACAAGATTTTTCTATTAACTACTTTTGTTTTTATAACTCATTTTTTCTGTGAAATAAAAGTTTCATTGAATTTTTGGGACCTTTTCCACTACTGACTCGGAAATCTGGACATGTGCAGAAAAGGGCTACACAACCGTAAAAAATGGAACCTGCAATTCATTCCCTCCTAGGTTTCTTGTCTCCCTGCCTGTTACTGAGGCTCTGTTGCCTTAGCTGGCTACATTATGCACATCACTGAGTTCACAGCTGGCACCGGAAGGGGAAATGTTGTGGATAGTCTCTATATTATTGAAATATTTCCATTCTGTTCAACCAAAACCAAGCAGTTCTCAGGAGTTCCCGCCTGATATAGGGGCCCAAGAGCTTGCACAACACAACTAGATTTTTGGTTAGCCCACAAACTCAGAGATTCAAACTCAGAGAACCTAAGGTCAGAAGGGGCCAATATGATCATCTAGTCTGATCTGCATAATGCAGGCCTCAAACGCTCACCCATGCATTCCTGATGTAAACCTCTAACCTATGACTGGGTTATTAAAGTCCTCAAATCATGGTTTAAAGACTTTAAAGTGCAGAGAGTCTGTCAGCAAGTGAGCTATGCCCTATGCTATAGAATTAATTATAGGAAGGTAGAGACAACAATATCACAGACTACAAACACTAAAAAATCATGAGCTGGGTCCTCAAAAATCACAAGATTGTCTTTAACATCTTTAGATTAAAAATTAGATTTTTTTTCCCCTTTGCCTTCAGAGTTCTGAGCCTTTAGGATTCATGTTTTCAAGTTTTTCTCTGTAACCATATGAGCTAGAAACTTCATTAATAAAGGAAAGTTCAGATTCTCCCTAATCACTTGACCCCAGGGGTTAAAGTATAATTTGGGAGGCCCCAGAACTCTCTTAATTGGGCAGCCCCCTGCCTGCATATCCAGGCCCCCCCCGCACATCAACTCCTGCCCCCCCCAAACGCCAGCTCCCAAACACCAGCCCATCACTCCACCTCCTGCCTCCCAAATGCCAGACCTCTACCCCAGCTCCAGCCCCCCACATGCCAGCTCCCCTCGGCCCCTGTCTGGCTGCTGGTCCCCCAACCCCCGCCGTACCGTACCCTCTTCCCCCGCTCCCTTTGGCCGACCCCCTCCCCCATGCCCATTCCCTGCCTGACCAGCTCACCTGCCCCTGAACCTGCCCCCCAGGGCCTCCTTACCTGGCTGCAGGCAGAGCCCTGCCCATGGACTCATAGACTCATAGATTCTAAGGTCAGAAGGGACCAATATGATCATCTAGTCTCACCTCCTGCACAGTGCAGGCCACAAAACCTCACCCACCCACTCCTGTAATAAACCTCTAGCTGATGACAGAGTTAATTAAGTCCTCAAATCATGATTTCAAGACTTCAAGGTACAGAGGATCCACCAACAAGTGAGCTGTGCCCAATGCTGCAGAGGAAGGCAAAAAGCCCCCAGTGCCCAAGCCAATCTGCCCTGGGGGAAAATTCCTTCCCAACCCCAAATATGATGATCAGTTAAACCCTGAGCATGAGGGCAAGTCCGCACAGCCAGTCAAGAAGAACTTCTCTGTAATAACTCAGAACCCACTCCACCTAATGCCCCTTCCCAGGTCACTATCATACCCATCACCAGGAGTAAAAGACAATGGCCAAGCTACACTGTCCATCATATCATTCCCTCCATAAACTTATCAAGCTTGGTTCTGAAGGCACCTAAGGTTTTTGCCCCCACTACTTCCCTTGGTAGACTATTCCAGAACTTTACTCCTCTGATGGTTAGGAATCTGCATCTAATTTCAAGCCTGAATTTTCTGAAGGACAGTTTGTACCCATTTGTTCTTGTGTCTACATTGGCACTGTATTCAAATAATTCCTCTCCCTCCCTTGTATTTATCCCTCTAATGTATTTATAAAGAGCAATCATATCTCCTCTCAGCCTTCTTTTGAGAAGACTAAACAAACCAAGTTCCAAAGGGATAGCCATGGTAGTCTAGTCCAGCAAAAAAAAGGAGTCGTGTGGCACTTTAAGACTAACAGATTTATTTTTCACATGAGCTTTAGTGGGAGAAAATCCCACTTCCTCAGATGCTTCGAAGATCTCATAGGGAAGATTTTCCATTCCATGAATCATCCTTGTTGCCCTTCTTTGAACCTGTTCCAGTTTGACTTCATCTTTCTTAAACATGGGTGACCAGGACTGTACACAATACTCCAAGTGAGGTTGTACCAATGCCTTGTAAAACGGTACTAACACCTCCCTATCTCTACTGGTAATACCCCTTCTGATGCACCCCAGGACCGCATTAGCTTTTTTCACTGCCACATCGCATTGGCTACTCATTGTCATTCTGTGATCAACCAGTACGTCCAGGTCCTTTTCCTCCCCCATCACTTCCAGCTGATGCATTCTCAATTTATAAGAAAAATTCCTGTTATTTGTTCCTAAGTGCACGGCCTTGCACTTGCCATTGTTGAATTTCATCCTATTTCTAATACTCCACTTTACAAGGTCATCAAACCATTCTGTATGCTATCCCGATCCTCCTCCGTATTGGCAATACATCCCAGCTTGGTGTCATCTGCAAACTCAATTAGCACATTCCTACTTTTTGTGCAAAGGTCAGTAACAAAAAGGTTGAATAAGATGGGTCCCAGGACTGATCCTTGGGGAACTCCACTAGTAATCTCCTTCCAGCTAGACAGTTCACCTTTCACTATGACCCTCTGTAGTCTCCACTGTAACCAGTTCTTTATCCACCTTTCTATTTTCATATTAATCCCCATCCTCCCCAATTTAACTAATTCCCTGTGTGGAACTGTATCAAATGACTTGCTGAAATCTAAGTAAATTAGGTCCACCACATTCCCTTTATCCAAAAAATCTGTTATCTTCTCAAAAAAGGAGATAAGGTTGGTCAGGCATAATCTACCTTTTGTAAAGCCGTGTTGTATTTTATCAGTTACCATTTTCCTCAATATCCTTAAGTACTTTCTCCTTCTAAATTTTCTCCAAGACCTTGCATACTGCTGAGATCAAACTAACAGGCCTGTAGTTACCTGGATCACTTTTATTCCCTTTCTTGAAAATAGGGACTACACTACCAATTCTCCAGTCATAAGGTACAACCCCTGTGTTCACCGATACTTTAAAAATCCTTGCTAAAGAGCTAGCAATTTCATGTGCAAGTTCCTTCAATATTCTTGGATGAAGATTATCTGGACCCCCTGATTTAGTTCCATTAAGCAGCTGAAGCTTGGCTTCCACCTCAGATATGGTAATTTCCACTTCTACATTCTCATTCCCATTAGCTGCCCACCTCTGTCCCCAATCTCACCATCACCCTCATTAAAGACAGCGGAAAAGTACTTATTTAGATATTCAGCCATGCCTAGATTATTCTTGATCTCTACCCCATCCTCAGTGTATAGTGGTCCAACCTCCTTCTTCCGTGTTTTCTTTCTATTTCTATTTATATGGCTGAAGAACCTTTTACTATTGGTTTTGATTCCCTTTGCAAGGTCTAACTCTGCTGGGCTTTTAGCCTTCCTCACTTGATCCCTACATGCTCTGACCTCTACAAGGTAGTCCTCCTTTCCTATCCCTCCCAACTTCCACCCCTTGTAGGTCTTGTGTTTCCTCCTAATTACCTGTTTAAGATGTAGATTCATCCAGCTTGGTTTAGAACCCATTCCTGAAAATTTTTTCCTCTTCTCTGTAATGCAGGCTTCAGATAGTTCCTGCAGCTTTGTCTTGAGGCAGTTCCAAGCATCCTCAGTGTTCATATCCATGAACTCTTTGGTCCAGTCTACTTCCCTAGCTAATTCCCTTAATTTTTTGAAGTTAGCCCTTTTGAAGTCAAAGACTCTGGTCACAGATTTATTTTTGTTTACCCTTTCATTCAGTTTAAATTGGATTAGCTCATGATCACTAGAACCTAGGCTGTCCCCTACACCTAATTCCTCTATTAGGTCCTCACTACTGACTAATATCAAATCTAAGATCGTGTGTCCTCTCGTTGGTTTGGAAACCGCTTGATGGAAAAATTCATCTGCTATTACTTCCAAGAAAGTTGGGGCCCTTTTATTGCTGCTAGTGCATATCCTCCCGTCTATATCTGGGAAGTTAAAATCTCCCATAATCACACAGTTCCCAGTAGTGTTTACTTCCTTAAAGGCCTTAAAGAGTTCTCTGTCCATGTCCAAATCAGATCCTGGCAGTCTGTAACACACCCAAGCACTAATCCAGGAGAAATTCTAGTAGCTTTCTTCTCCAATGTGATTTTGAGCCAGATAGACTCTGTCCTGATAATTTCATCACTCTGAATTTCTTTGCATTCTATTGCATCATTGATATACAATGCCACACCACCACCTTTGCCATTACATCTGTCTTTCCTAAAGAGCACATAGCCTTTAATGCCCGTACACCAGTCGTGATATTCCACCATGTTTCTGTTATCCCTATAATATCTGGTTTCAATTCCTTTACGGCTATGTTCACACAGGGCAGGCTTGTTTCGAAACGAGCTGTTTTGAAACAAGCTGTTTCGAAATAAGATGTTATTTCAAAACACCTTATTCTGAAGGACAAAAACTTTGTCCTCGAAATAAGGGAGCGAAATAGCAGGTCTGTAGTGTGGATCTGCTATTTCATTTGGGGAGGGGACTGCAGGCACTCACAGGGTGCAGCGCAGAGGGGCACTGCACTCCACGGGTGCTTGCAGAGGGCTGAGTGCAGGGGACTGCAGTCCCCTGGAGGCACTGGCGGAGTGAGGCGCAGCCCCGCACCCCCCCCGCGGACACCCCTCAGCACCCTGGCCAGGGTGCTGAGGGGGCAGCCCTTCCTCCCAGGGTGCTTAGCACCCTGGGAAGAAGGTCACATGTTGTTTCAGAATACTTTGTTCAGAAACAACGTCCGCACAGGGCAACCCTGTTTCGAAACAAAATGGGGTTTAAGCCGTTTTGAAACAACAGCGGCCATTTCGAAACAAGTGGTTTGCTTGTTTCGAAATGGCCATGTGTCATGTGGCCATGGCACTTCTTATTTCAAAACAACCCCTGTTGTTTCGAAATAAGAAGTGTGTGTGGACATACCCTACCAGTAATTCCAATGCCTCCATTTTATTCTGAGCATGCTCAGTGAGAGCCGGCTCAGGGAGGGAGATTTAAAATCTCCCAGCTCCTTGCTGGCCAGAACGCGGCGGAACACTGTTTCGGGACCTACTATTTTTAGGGGCGCTGTGTTCGGGGGGGCCCCCTAAAAATAGAAAATGGAACTGGAATGCGGTTATGAGGCCCACTGTTTTTAAATGATGGGCCCCAGAATGCACTGTTCCTGCTCCATTTTCTATTTTTAGGGCCCTGGAATGCTGAGCCTCTAAAAATAGTGGGCCCCGGAACAGCGTTCCGCCACATTCCAGCCCACTTTAACCCTTGCCTGACCCCAAGAGCTGAGGCTTCAGGAAGAACTGTAGTACAAAACTCATGATACAATCACAAGAGTTGGCAACCTGGAGTCACCCATCTCCTTACCTGGCAAGGCACTTTTCCTCAGCTGCACAGCGGAGAGAATAGAGGTGTGCTCTCTGTACATACGTGGAGGCTTGGACATAGTTTGGATCCGGTACTAAGTCAGGGAGGCCTGTAAAAGACAAAGACACAGCCTAGAGCATATAACAGACAAGTCTGAATTACACATAAAGACTAATGGAAGCTGCTCCTGCATGCGGCTGACACAGCAGTTTTCTCAGAGTTGGAGGCAGCTGCTCCCAGCCTCTTTGGGAAGGTTTGTGTTGATGACAGCCATGCTTTTTTAATTTCAGCTAGAGATGGAAAATCCTAAACACCCCCTCCCCGTGTTTTATTGGCAAATCAAATTCTTACATTTTCAAAGGCTGGCCTGCTCCATCCATCCTCCTGGAACTGATTACATGAAAGATTTCATTGGCTGGATTACCCATTAGATTTGCAATGGATTGTGGTTACTTTTTCCTTCCAAACCAGCATACATAGGAATTACCTAGGTATCAACTGTCATGTTTTAATAGCTGCCTGGGGAGAGAGTCCCAGGAATGAGTTCTTCCTATTTAAACACTTATTTTTTTTTTTAAGTGAGTTTAGTGATCATGAAAGGTGTTAGCTGAACAGCCCATGTCAGGGGATCCTCTTCTAATCCACAGACAAGTAACAGCACAGAAAGCAGTAAAGGAAGCTTTTGACCTCGAGGCCCAACCATGTGTCCTTGTGACTAGACCAGGGGTGGCCAAACTTATGGAACTCAAGAGCCACACAAGTTGATTATTAAACCTTCCCGAGCCATACTAAGGCATGTAGCCATATACTTTTACCTACTCCAAAATTACTAAGTTTAAAATTCATTGCACACTTTAATTTTATTGTAAAAAGAGGACAAATATTGATACTACTAATGTCAGATTCTAATAATTACTTAAGGTTACCATGAAAACTAGGCCTATACAGTAAAAACTTAGCTGTTGCTCCATGTAGAAGACTGCAGGCTAGTGGCAAGCTTTTTAAAATCTGGGTAGTAACTTGTCAATGCAGTACGTAAAAGCTCTCTCAGGTATTAATCTGTAAGTATTGCACAATGTTTCGATTTCACAAATTTCATTGTAGACTACAATGCTTCACAGCAATAAGTTGGGCCAAAAATTGAAAGCAATTCCAACCATGCCATGCTTCTCCCCACCATCTCCAACCATGCCGGGCTTCTTCCTGCTGTCCCCGACCCCCTCCTGAACTCCCAGACCCTGACACTGGCTCCCCCAGGCCGACTGCCACTCCTCCAGAGCCCTCTTACCTGGCTGCTCTGGTGGCTAGGCACAGGCTGAGGCTCCCTCCTGAGCATGCTCTGAGCATGCTCAGGGCAGGAGATTTAAAACTCCTAGGCTGGAGCTGCTTTTCTAAATTGATTTGCTGGTGTCCTTCTGTGAGCCGCACTTTTTCATTCAAGAGCTGTATGCAGCTCCCAAGCTGCAGTCTGACCATGCCTGGACTCAGCCGTAATTACGGTGGGGCCGATGGGGCAAAGCCCTAGGAAGTCCGCAGTGGCTCAATGGGGCCGCTCTATTAAAGAGGCGGCTTTTGCGACACTGTGTCCAAGTGCCGCTAATCATAGAATCATAGAATCATAGGGTTGGAAGGTACCTCATAGGTCATCTAGTCCAACCCCCTGCCAGAGGCAGGACCACTCCCACTAAACCATCCCAGTCATGGTTTTGTCCAGCCGGGCCTTAAACACCTCCAAAGATGGAGTGTTATGGCTCTGCCTGGACTAGACAGTGCATCTCCCCTGGATGCTTTACTGTGAGCTGGAAAAGAAAAGAGGCTGCAGAGATGCTGGTGCTGCAGTGATTTCAAATTGTACTGACTGGACTTTTCTGAGAAATTAATCCCCTGGGCCCTAGACAGTCAGATTGCTTGCATTCTTGCTCCATGCAATGAATCCTTCAGAATCCTGGCCATGTGAGGACTACCACCCCTTCCAGTGGGACATCATGTCCCAATCAAAGACTCTAAAGCAGGGGTCTCAAACTCAAATCACCACAAAGTCTGCATGAGGACTCATGTGGTAGCCAAAGGGCCAAACCACTGAAACCTTTTCATACAATGGTATTATAAATATTGATAGTGATAGTGTTGTTGTGGGCCACAAGAAATAACTTTAGGGGCCACATGCAGCCCTTGGCTGTAAGTTTGAGACCTCTGCTCTAAAGCAAGGGGCTGTGGTTGAAGCTGAGTAAGGTTCCTTTAGGAGAACTGTATTTCCAGAGGAGGAATCATCACAGGGAATGGTCTGCAACTAGAGAAAAGGATCAGAGGATCGTGGGAGAGATTTTGAGACCAGGGCTGAATTCAGGCTTTGGAGGGACACTAAACAAACTGCACATGGTGTCCCTGTGGCCATATGACCTCTACAGATGCCATGTCTGCTGGGGTCAGAGTGATGATGAATGGAGCCAGGGCTGGCTCAACCAATAAGCAAATAAGGCAGTGGCTTCGGGCACCACTGCCTTAGGGGCAGCTGCAGCGCTGTGTAGGGGTCAGGGCAAGCCAGCTCAGAAGCCAGAACTGCACTCTTGCCTCTCCCCAAGCTGGCCATTCTGCCCCTGGGGACAGTGCAGACCTGCCCATGGGGCGGGCTCCGCTTTCTCGCCCTGCCTCTGGGCTGGCCATCCCTGCCCCTAGGGAGGAAATTCTGGCAAAAGGGAGGGGCAGGAGAGGGAAGCCCCGCCTCTGGGCTGGCCCACTCCGCCCACTGGGCCAGCTGTTCTCCACCCTGGGGTTGGGGCGAGATGGCCAGAGCGAAGGCAGTGTTCCTCCTCTTCCAACATGGTGGGGGTGGGTGCAAAAACCAAAAGCCAGCTCTGGGCCCTACAGACCCTTGAACTGGCCCTGAATAGAGCAGTCCTCCCCATTTGGTACTATGGGTTCATGTTGCCTGGAGATTCTGGCAGCCATGGGTTACACTCACCTCATCTTTTCAAGCCTCCTTTGCATCCACAAGGGCCAAACACATAGGGTATATCCACATGAGTCTTTTATTTCGAAACAACAGTGGTTGTTTCGAAATAAAAAACTGAATGTCCACACAACGTTTTCTTATTTCGAAATGACAGGCTCTGTCATTTCAAAATAAGAACCATCATTTCAAAACAGCTTAAAACCCATTCACTTCGAAACGGCTGTTATTTCGAAATGGTTATTTCAAAATAACGCCGTTTGGACATGTTGTTTTGAAACAACACCATTGTTTTGAAACAACTGTTCCAAAACAACATGTCCAAACAGCCTTATTTCGAAATAACCATTTCAAAATAACAGCTGTTTCGAAAGCAGGCTTTCCCTTAATGCGAATTAACAAACTGTTAATTTGAATTAACTCATTTTGAAATAAGGACTTTATTTCGAAATGATGATGTATGTGTGGACATAGCCATAATGTCTGTGTTAGGTGAGGCTGTGCTTTCATGCTGTGACGCCAGAAGCCAGGACGCTAGGCACAGACTAAATGCCCTGGGCCAGCCCTCGGAACACGTTGTCCAGTGTGCAGGAATTATAGCAGCAGTAGGATGCATGAGCCAACTTCCATCCTGACTTGTTATTTTGTCTCCTAGCCTTTCATGTCCCTCCCATACATTCCCATCGGATTGTCCTGCTTCAGGGCTCCAATACGAGGAGAAGCCACTGATCACTGCAGCTTCCCTAGCTTCGCCAAGGGGTGTTTTCCCATCTTGCTTTATGGGAATAGATCAGTTAGCAGTGAGTTAGGACTAGCTGATCCTTGTCTTGTGCCATCTCCTGAGACCAGCCTCAGGAAGGAAGCTGTCTGCAGAAGCTGAGGGAGGCAGAATATTTATGTAGCCAGGAGAGGGCAGGGTAAGGAGATGGGGTAGGGTGGGGGCTGACTCAGCTTCCAAACACAATTACAGAGCTCTGCTGGACGAGGTCTCAGTTGTTAAGGTCCCTGATGGGCAGGGCTCACAGTTGATGTGATCTCTTGGCCATGCATGAGGGAGTGGATTTGGCGTGTGGACTGTGGCTGGGTGGAGCTGGCGGTGACCTTTTCCCCCATTTGCACCTCTGCCCCAAGTCCCCGTGTGACACTGGGGAACTTGCTTCACCTCACTGGGCCATAGTTCCTTAACCTCCCTCCCAGGCTGGGGGCTCTGAGGTCCTGCTGCAGGATGGCCACAGAGGCATGAGTACAGGTCTTGGCATCCAGGGATCTGGGTACTGTCGTTCACCTCTGCCACTGACTCCCTGGGAGATTTTGGGCAAGTCTCTTCTGTGTGCTGTGCCTCAGCTTCCATCTCTGTTGAATGTGAGTAATGCTGCACACCCCTGTCTGGGTGACAAACTCTAGCTATTGTTTGCATCTCTGGAAAGGACATGCTTTGCCAGGGCAACGAAAAACCCTGTTCCACAGATTCAGCACTGATGCCCCAGCAGACCCATTCCCAAGCTATACCGGCCCCATCTCCCCATTTATTCCATGTTTCTGAGTGCAGCCATGCTGCACTGCCAGTCACCGTCCTCCCCTATTGGACTGTAGTCTCTAATGTGTCTGTTGCATGAGGTCGACAGCCCAGTGTCCCAAAGCAGAGCAGCTCAGGTGAGCTTCAGATACAGGGATGTTCACCCAAAATGAGCCTCATATGGCCTGCATCACCACAGGATCATCTCTGTGCTGCAGTGGTTTCCTGAATGCCAGAGATGGCAGCAGTGCCCCTCCTACTGGAGTCACTGGGAACCCTTCCATGAGCTTGAACAGGAACTGGATCAAGCCTGAGTGGGTGGGCTTTTTTTTTTTTTTCCAGAGAACAATGCCTCCTTGTTTCTTAGCCTGTTTTCCCTGGAGAAATCACGTCACTAGATTGGAGCTCGTTTCCTGCCTCTATGCTTGGTCATTTCTGGTGATGTAATGCACAGGGGGATTAGAATACAGAGACACGAAGAAGGAATCAGCAGAAGCAATTCATTTTTTGTTTTGTTTTCTGGGTTTTTTTTCTTAAAAAGGAACTGTTTCCTAAAAAGAAAATTAAAAAAAAAAAAAAAGACCAACAAAAACAAACACCCCAGGCTGAACAGGTCTGCTTCAGGAAAGGAATTCACAACTGGACCACACCCTTTTTGCATGATGATCTGTACTTCCATTTGCCAGGGAATTGGTTCATCATTTATAAAAATGTTTCCTTTTTCAATGTTGGTTACAATCAATCTGGGAAACCTGAGAGAGCAATCAGTTCCTTTACCAGCATGGAGACTTCCCTCTTCCGCCAGAGCTTCTGCCCTGCTTTGTTACCACAGGGCTTCTCAAAAGCACTCTGCAGAGCACAGTACTTTGTCATTGTAGGGTTGCTCCTGAGTGCAGGGCTGCACCACCTGATTTGTTATTCTAAACCCTCAACAGCGCTGCACTGTGCTTACTGTTTACGATGTTAGGGAGATTTACTAGTCCTGGGCTGCAAATATTTGTTTGTTATTGTAGGGTTGCTTGTCATACATGGTAGGTTGCTTTATTATTGTAAGGTGGCTTTCAAGACCTGCTCAGTCTGTCTGAAGAAGCTCTGAGAAAGAATGGCAGGATTTGGGCTTTATGTCAAGAATCCACAACATAACCGACTAACAATGGAATGTAGCTAAGGACCACATCTGTGCTTGAGAACAGCGTTGATGGATGGATAAGACTTACCAAAATCATTCAGCTCAGATTCTTCTGATCCTTTCCAGTTGTGAAGTGCCACTATTAAAAACCATCTTGGCTGGCAGAGGCAATACACCAACTCTCCCATCCCTCCGGCTGCAAAGCCCTGATTTTCCACTTGTGCTTTTCTTCAGCTGGGTTTAGAACCATGCTCAAAACCCAGGGAGCGTTGGTGGATTCAGGTTAGCTGCTGAGGTCTTGCAGCAACCAGAGCCAATGTCATGCCCCCAGTTATACCTGTCAAAGGCATTGCTGCTGCATTTGAGCCCCTCCTAACCTCTAATACAGCTCTCCTCACAGTACCCTGGACATAGGCTTTGACTTTTTTTCTGGCTGTACTGCACACCAAATTCAGCCCTAGTTTCAGACAACTCACAACAGCATTTCTGATGAAAAACCTATTCATCCAAAACACTTCACCCAGCTCTGTGATGCAGTTTAATACAGCAAGAAACATGTCCTGAACTAGGCTCAGTGAGAGTGCAATGTTGGCCCGGGTGAGCTCCTGGCTGCTGGAAACTTTAGCTAATCATGTTTAATAAAAAACAAAGTCTCAGATAATCAAATTAAAACCAAATAACCCTACAAGGGTGTAATGATATGCTTGTAGAAGTTTGTGAATTTAGAGACACTCACTAGCATGGGATGATTCTATGTGAATTGGGAGACGTGCCCTCAAGAAGATCTAACATAGCTGATCCCAGGTACACACCTGGCTACCTGTCTGTATGATTAAAGTTCTATTCCTTACTCATTCAGTAGTATGGTCTTTAATGAACCCTCAAGATCATTACAGAGGGCCAACACCTGCCACAATGCCTGAACAGCAAAGTAAAAGAGGTAGTTACAGGAAAAATGGCATTCTCTAAAATTGGAATTAAAACCCTACTGAGGAAAAAAGGAAAGAGCACAAATCTGGGGAGTCAAGCGTAAAAGCATTATAAGGCAAGGGGGCCCAGAAAGACTCTGAAGATCAACAACAAAACTTTTTGATTAAGTATATCAGAAGCAGACAGGCTGTCAAACACACAATCGGGCCATTAGATGGCTGACACACAACTGGAGCACTCAAGGAAGGCAAGGTTACTGAACAGAAGCACAATTAATTCTTTGCATCAATCTTTACTACAGAGAAGTGGGGAACAGCCCCACACCTGAATCGCTTTCTTAGGCCACAAATACAAGGAACTGCCTCAGACTGATGTGCCAAGAGAGGAACTTTTGGAACAAATTGATAAATTAAACAGGAATAAGTCACCAGGGCCAGATGGTATCACCCAAGAGTTCTGGAGGAACTCAAATATGAAACTGCAAAATTACTAACTGTGATGATGGAGGCTCTGTTAAGTCAACCAAACAAGGTCAACTTTAAGTCAACGTAAAGTTGACCTTGTTAAGTCAACTTACAGAGTCCACATTGAAAACTCCTGTTGACTGCTTGCATCCACACTGGCAGATGCTAGATCGATGGAGGAGTGGTGCATTGTGGGTAGCTGGCCCTGGTGGCCACGCACTCTGGGAGGGAGCCTGGAGATCAGTTAGGTTGACTTAAGAGCTTTCCCCATCTAAATTGGCTTAAGTTGATTTAATAACATCATCTTAAGCGTTACGTTAATCTTAAGAGATCGTGTTATTAAGTTTACTTAAGGAAGCGCTTAAGTCTACTTAATAAAAGCCCAGTGTGCCTGGAGAAGTCTGTCGGTCAACTTAACCTTCCATAAGTTGACCAAAGGCTCCAGTGTAAATTTATCCTGTGTATTTAGCTTAACACTTAAATCAGCCTCTGTACCAGATGACTGGAGGAAGCTATTGGAATGCCAGTTTCTAAAAAAAGGCTCCAGAGGTGATCATGGAATTAAAGATCAGTGAACCTAATTTCAGCACCAGGCAAAGTGGCTGAAACGATAATGAAGAATAGAATTATCAGACAAATGGATGAACACAACATGTTGGGGAAGAGTCAACACAGCTGAGTACAGGGGAATCATACCTCACTGTACTTGGACTCGCAGAAAGCCTTTGATGATGTTCTGCAACAAAGGATTTTAAGCAAATTAAGCTGCCATGGGATAAGAGGGAAGGTTCTTGCCTAGATCAGTAACGGCTAAAAGACAGGAAACAAAAGGTAGGAATAAAAGGTCAGGTTTTATTACCCACATAGGTAAATAATGAAGACATCCAAGTATCTGTCCTGGGATTTGTGTTGTTCAACCAATTCATAAATGATCTGGAAAAGGGGATAAATGGAGAGGTGGCAAAATTTACAGATGATAAAAAAATATTCAAAATAGTTAAGTTTAAAGCTGGCCATGAAGAATTACAAAGGGTTCTCATTGAACAGGGTGACTGGACAACAAAATGGCAGATGAAATTCAGTGTTGATAAATGCAAAGTAATGCATATTGGAGAAAATAATTCCAACTATAGATACAAAATGATGGCGTCTAAATTAGCTGCTATCATTGAAGAAAGATTGTGGAGTCATTGATAGTTCTCTCAAAATATCTGGTCAGGATAGAGCTGCAGTCAAAAAAAGCTAACCGAATTGTAGGAACCATTGGGAAAGGAACAGATTATGGGACGGAAAATATCATGCCACAATATAAACCCAAAGTACGCCAACACCCAGAATACTGTGGGCAGTTCTGGTTGTGCTATCTCAAAAAAGATAGAATTGGAAAAGATACAGAGAAGGGCAACAAAAATTATTAGAGGTACAGAACAGCTTCTATCTGAGGAGAGACCATAACTGCTCCACTAAGAAAAACGATGATGATAGAGGTCTATAAAATCTTGAGTGGGATGGAGCAAGTGACTAGGGAAGTGGTATTTGCCCCTTCGCACAACATGAGAACTAGGGGTCACCTGATGGAATGAATGGGCAGCAAGTTTCAAACACACATAAGGAAGAATGGCTTCACCCAGCACACCATCACACAGTGGGAGACGTTGCCTGCAATGTTGCAACAGCCAAATATACAACTGCGTTCCAAAACGAATGCGCTCCTTTCAAAGGCAGAGCCTCCTATGACAGTGTGATCTCCCCCGGCTCAGCACAGCACAACACATACCTCTCCTGCTGTGGGCACCTATCTTGGCTGATGCCTGCTGTGAAAACAGGCACCAGCTGGCAGACTGAGCATAGGGGAAATCAGTCTGATCCATTATGCCCATACCATGGAGACATCAGTGTGCTGGAAAGCAGCTTGCATGGAGGCAGCCAACAATGGGATGGGTCTCACAAGGCAGTGTCGTCACTATGGACCAATCTGGCCAGTTCCTTCAGTCAGGCACAGTTGCTAGAGGCACAGGACTCCTTGTTTGCCCTTGACACGGCTGCCCCTTTCAAACTGTGCGCACTTAAAGGCTGCAGGCTTGAGCTCCCATTAATAGCTCCACAGGTCTATTGCTGAAGACCAGGAGGAGCTGGGTTCAGTTTCCACCTCTGCCAGTGACCCACTGTCAGACCCTGGGCAGGTGACATCACTGTCCTGTGCCTCAGTTTCCCCACCTATAAAATGGGAACTGTGACATGGGCCTACCTCAGCCAGGTTTTATTCCTCCATGTTACAAGTAGCTTTGAAATCTTCACATATAAAGACACTGAAAAGTCTCTGAATAATGACTCACATGGAAGCCAGTTACCTCTAGATTGGACCATGGCTGCTATTCTCTGCTAACAGCACTACCCGGCAGTTGATAGGTGGAAAATAACTCCCTTAATTGAAGCCTCCCAGGGACATTCAGAGAAACCAGAACGTAATTACTCAGCCTGGAAGCTGGCCAGGACACTGGGGCCAACGCCTCCTGTGAAAAGTGTCACAGGAACTTTAATGACCACAAGTGGTCAGGACCTGGGGTTTACAGCACAGCCAGCCGCCACAAGTGAGTGAGTGAGTGACTGCTCAGGAAGCACAGGGAGGAGGAGGGCCCGGTTGTTCCACCGTTGCCATGAACTCAAATGTGCTAGTAAACGGGAAGAAAAATCCCAACACTTCAGAGCAAGCCGCCCACAGAGTGAACACAAATCCCTGTGGGAACCCAAGACAAACATGCTGGGTTGAGTGGTTGCTAGGTGACCTGAGTGCATACATGGAAAGAAAAATGAAAATAAATCTAATCAGAGACATGTGGCGGCGGCAAGGGGAAGAAGTGGCTCCTTTGCAGTGATCGCTCAGAGTGGAACAGCCAGGCCTCATGGAGACAACCCTCTTCTTGATGACAAGCAAGGAGGCCAGGCAATGGGATGTCCTCAGTCTTCAGTGCTCTCCAGACAGGAGAGAAAGTCACATTTAGATGTTTTAGGAAGGCTGGTTCCCTCTCCTGTTCTTTGCCCTAACTAGGCTACAGAGATTGCCCAGCGCCACCACATTCAGATCCAAACATATCCAAGCTAGCTTAACTGCAGTTACCAGGGAGCTTCAATGCACACTTCAGCACAAACTCCCCTCAGGTGAGCCTGTAGCACCCGTGTGCCGCCATGGTTTTGCAGGGGAAGAGAAGTGGGTCTTGTAAAGATGGGTATAAGGCATGAGCTGTGGAAGGTATCCCATGCACAGTGTCTAACATTATAAATCAGTCCATCCTGTCACCAATATTATTCCCCTCATTCTCCTGGCTAACCAGTCCATTGATGGACAGTCCTATCCTGGGTTTGAGCCAATTCTCACAGTTTTATCCCAAGTCTCACGATGTTTGGTGTTTGTTTTAAATCTCCAGCTTCTGGATCATGTGATGGGGCTTTAGCTTTCATTTTGAAAGTTAGTTTATAGTCCTTGGGGTTGCAGAGAGAAACCTGAGAACAACCAGAAGCAAAGAGCCCCAGATTTATCAATCTTTTTTTTTTTCCCCCAATTTCATGAGTTTTAGGACCTTACAATTTTTGAACATTCAGGGTTGGCTAAAGAGGATCCTTGTTATTTTTTCAATTCTCCAAGTCACATGTTCCCTTTAAATCTTTTTCTGTGTTGCTTGAAGACAGAAAAGCAAAATGTCGAAGTGGGTTTCCAGTGAAAAGGTGTTCAGCTAGATCAAGAGGCGAGAAAGAAGGAAGAAGGAAAGATACAGATGCAAAGGGCACCAGATGGACAGAAAGGCTAGAGAAAGAGAGGTCACTGAAAGATAACAAAAGATAGGGAAAAAGTGAAACAAGGGTTGGAAATAAATATTAAGACTGAAGGAAGGAGGAAGAGAATGGATGGGGAAGAGGAAAGAGTTGACTCCAAAGAGTATGTTAGCAACAGAAAGAGAGAAAAACAAATGGTAGCATAAATGGAGCAAAAAACATGGGGGTTGCGTATATTTTAGAAAGTTCACATGTGGTTAGTATTGCGAGTTGACAGGAATATATACACACCCGACTCCCCTTTGCCTCTGCAGCCCCTGGAGCCAGGCCAGAAGGAAATGAGGTCAAGCTCATAAAATTAGTCCTTTGCTCAGTGCTGCTTGCATGAAACACGGACTCAGAGGGGTCTGATCACAAGCAACACTCTCAAGGCCAGCCATGCCCCTGGGATGCTGGAATTTTCCATTAACAGCATTTCAGCAAAGGCTGTGTTTCCTTCTCATCTGAAGACACCCACTTAACGTCAGAGGTGGCGTTCCACCCACATAACCCCATCTTTGCCACCCAGTGAGTTTATGGCATTTGGGGAGGGAGGGAAAGATAACGTGTAAAGACCTCCTAGGTCTCCATGCCTGACATTTGAGGTGGACTGACTAGACACAGCAGGGATGCCTAGATGGTTTCTCGAACATTCTTCCATTTGGCTGCAGGGTGCCTCACCACTGGGAAGTACTATTACACTGTTGACAGTGCTCTTCCTAACTTGGACTCCTCTGCATGATGTTACTGCGGTAGCCCTTAAAGGGCTTACCTCAGATGAGTACCTCTTCATGGTGGGTGCTGCAGAGAAATAATTCCCAGCCCCAAAGAGCTCACATGTCGACAGAGAAACAAAGGCTGGAGAACGGGAAGATGATGATTCCTGTGTTACAGACAAGGACCAATGCACTGAGAGGTGATGAGGCCAAGGGCACATTTTCTTTTCTTTCTCCTTGTACCTCTACAACTGCAAAAGCCACCGGTTCACCCAGTCGCATAGTGCCTGCTATGTGATGGCTCGAAGGAAAACACATATCCCCATGCTGCAGCTGGCCAAGTGTGCAATGCCACACGAGTGTGTCAGTTCTTTCCCAGCCCCAGAAGATGTGGCCCAGACCTTAATGTATGTGCATTTAATACCTCCCTCGTAAGCCACACAGCTTTCCTGGACGCCAGAAACCAAAATCCACCTCATGGACTTGAAGGTCAGAAGGGACAAATATGATCATCTAGTCTTACTTCCTGCCCAATGCAGGCCACAGAACCTCACCCACCCACTCCTGTAATAAACCTCTAGCTGATGACAGAGTTAATTAAGTCCTCAAATCATGATTTCAAGACTTTCAGGTACAGAGGATCCACCAACAAGTGAGCTGTGCCCAATGCTGCAGAGGAAGGTGAAAAACCTCCAGAGCCTTTGCCAATCTGCCCTGGGGGGAAATTCCTTCCTGACCCCAAATATGGTGATCAGTTAAACTCTGAACATACAGGTGAGACTCACCAGCCAGACACTCCAGAAAGAATTCTCTGTAATAACTCACAACCCACCCAGCTAACCTGCTTGGCATCTGCCCGTTCCAGCATTAGGTCCACTGAGCACCACAAGAGCTGGGCCAAACCCCAATGAATGATGAATGATCCCACTGAAGTAAACAGGCTTTGGATCAGATCCCGCACTGCAGCAACACCCAGGTGTACTTTTAGAAGTTTACAGTAGGCTCCTGTGGGGAAAATTGGTATAGCTGGTTGGCTGGGCCTCCTATGACCCTTCCCCTCCAGCAGTAAACCACAGGTATGTTTACTGCTTATTGAGTTGTGCCTTGAGCTTAAACAAGATCACTAGAGGTGGGCAAACTTTTATCAGCTGAAACTTGTTGTTGTGGAAGAATGCACATTTGTGTAGACCAAAACAGTCTGCAAATTCTAGTCAAATTGGTCATGGGTTGTTAGGGGAACAAATCCTGACAAAATAAATGCTGACAAACTACTTGGTTTGGTTTGTTAATTTTTTCAGGGGAACATTTTGATTTTTCCACCCAAACTGCTGTTTTGTTTAGGATTTCAATTGCAATTAAAAGAAAAAAGGGGGGGGGGGAGGGTTTAAAAAACCCCAAACCAAGCCAAAATATTTCCATTTCAATTAAATGTTTGGGTTTGATCTAAATGAAGGTTTTATTCTTGTGCTTCACAGAAAGGAATTATTTTGGGTTGACCCACAGTGAGTTTTTTCTCTGAGTTTTTAATATGGACACTGAACTGAAAAATCAGTTGTCTACTCCCCACTACCCTCACAGCTCAGATTGAGTCTCAGGCCTGGTATACACTGCAGTGTTAGGCTGACATTGACTTAATTATGTCGGTGTCCACACCACAGCCTTGCTCTTCTGAGTCCCCTCCTGCACCATTGTAACAACTTCCCCTCCACAAGAGGCTTCTGTTGCTGCAGTCTGGGCGGCACAATGTCCATGTGTGCACAATGAGTTACTGACATAGGCTGTCGGTGGTCATTCTCATCAACTTCATGGCTCCATGATAGAAACTGACAAGAAAGCTGGGCGATCGCAGGCAGGATCCATCTAGAGCCCCGCTTCCCACTGGGCAAACCCACTGATGAGCATGGGGGACAAACTAGGTGGCAACTACCAAGGAGCCTAGTGATTTAAAAGGGCCTGGGGGCATGAGAGTGCAGGTACCTTATCTTCATCTCCCTTACATACTCCTTCTCCCAAGGCCCCTTCCTTGAGCTGAGCTTATTTACTATGTGCCATGCAGGGCCATGGGCAGCTCAGATGGTATCTGCTACTCAGCTTTCAGGGTTCATCTGTAATCTCCCTGGCATGTCCAAAAGACCATGGAACCTGAGTAGCAGATACTGCCTCAGCTGCCCAGGAACCTGTATGGCCCATAAAAAAATAAGTAAAAGCTTCCAGTGGAAGCCCCTTTGGACTCAGTCATCCCTTTTTAGGGAGCCATTGACTGCTCTGCCCTGTGGCCCAGAATTGCAGATAGGCCAGTCACCAGCTGCTGTCCAGTACACCTGGGATTCCTGCTCTGAGCTGGGCTATGTCTGCCTGGCTCCCTGGGCAGAGCTGGGCTGTCCTCAGGCCCTGGCTTCCTGCTTCGTGCTGTTTGGCGGCACTGAGGCTTTCAGTTCCCTGTGTGGGCTCTCTCCTTCTTGCTTGGAGCCATGCTATTGTCTGGGTTCCCAGCTCCCTGCTCCCAGATGGGCTCCCCCTAGCTCCCCAAGGGAAGTGTGCATATGGATCACCATAGTAAGTCACCTACCATAGGTCAGCTTTAGTTATTAGTGTAAACTTTCCCTGAGTGACTCAGAGAAAGTTGCGGGCTTTATAGCTGAACCATAAAATGGCCTGGTCTCACTTGAAATCCAGATTGCACTGATGTCAAAGGTTTTTTTTTAGCCTTGCAGCAAACCTGACTGCAATCACTCCTACTGGAATGAAGGCCCAGATTTGCCCCATTTTTCACCCGGTTTCAGAATTCACTGTGAACACTCTGGACACCTCTAATGATCATTACTGAAACCTGTAACTTTTACCTCTTCTCTTTGAGATACCCTTGAGTTGCTTAATATGTGCTGGCTAGAATAGAAATACGGATCATATTAACACTGTGTATTTCCACACCATCTACATTAGTAACCATTAAGCACCAGTAACATCAAACACAGTGATATAGCCTATACTGGCCTATGCTATAATCTTATGCTAAGTATCCCATAAGTCCTTGTATTGGCTTAAGTAAATATTTGGCGTAAGCAGATAGGAATCTTGTCAAAATGAAGTTAAATTTATTCTATGTCTTAGTGCGTGGTAGGGAAGTACCTAAACAGACTAGAACCTGGGAAGCTAGCTCCACAACAAAGATAAGGAAGGAACAGAGCAACACATGGGGACAAATTAACGTGTTGGAGCTGAGTGATGTGTAGAGAGATGGATAAATTGTAAAATCATATAAATAAGACCAGCTGAAATGTCTACTGTAAGGCACATACCTGCATTAGGTGAATGTAATATCGCTGCACAGGACAACGCTTCCAAAACATCTGTTATATAGAGGCTCTGTACTACCTTAATAAACCTGAATGACCAGTGTACAGACTTTGTGAGGAATCAAAGCATGGACAAGTCATCAACCACACAATTTATCAACACTTGGCACACCAACGTCTTTCACTTCTCAGACAAAACATTTTAGATAAGCTCCTACTTATTTTGAGATACTTGATCAATGGCTTTGCCTCCTCATGCCTTAATTTCCCCATGTGCACGGTGAGGCTAATAAAACTGAACCATCTGGGAGCTCTCCGGATGAAAAATACTCTGTAAGTATTAGAGCATCGTTAGCCGGGTGCCATGCTAACCTGGATACTATTGTGGTGTTTCCAGCATGGTATTGCACCATCCCTTTGTTGGAGTGAGTCACAAAGGGGTGATTGCAAAGAGGAAAGCTCCAGTTTACACTTAAATATCCTAGAAATCATCAATGACTGTAGCTAACAGCTGAAAGTTGAATGGTGTTTGCTTTTGGCCTGAATAAGTCCCAGAGTACATTAGGGACAGGATCACCGAATCTTATCTGGTGCCTTTTAAGATGCTTTGTTGGGCTGGTAGAGGGAGGAAGAGAAGATGTTCTTAGAGTACACAAAACACAGCTCATACAATTCAGTGCTTCTGGACTGCTTCGCAAAAGGGATCTGTAACCAGCAGAGTCAGTGGCTTGGAATTCTGTAAATGCTTACAGGCCATGAGCTGTGATTTGGGTGGATTACAGGAATTAGAAACAGGAATTAACAGTTGATTCCATTTGACAGGTGATTTTACCAAGTAGAAATCTGCCTGAAAGACAGCACTCTGGTTATAATCAAAGCCCAGGATAGCCTCTACTCTTGGCCAGCTAACCTGAAACAGCAAATCTAGGGTAGAAGAGCTGTAGCTGGACTGCTAGTCGGGGTGCATCTGCATTCTAGCCCAGTTCTGCAGCTGAAATGCTATGTGAGCTTAGGCCAGTTACTTCTTTCAGCCTAGAAAGACCTTTGGACAGAAAAGATCTCTGTGTCTGGGCAGCCCTATGTGCAGTGGGGCTGGGGTCTCAGCTGCAGCCCCTGGGTGCTACACTAAGCTAAACAATAACCTTCTTACTATTCCTTTCCCCCTGACAATCTATATCAAAACCACTCATGACAGACTCTAAGCCTCTTTTCCAAGAACTAAAATCCGAGCCACATGAAAGATAAACACAACAGCTTTCCTTCTGCCACAAACCAGGAGCCAGAAATACCCCAACCCCAAGCACTGCCAGCCACTCACTCCTCCATGGCCTGGATAATTGGGACAGGCCGGCAGCAGGCCCCGAAGGTCAGTGGGCTCTTTGAATCAAAGTGGCAGAGATGGCACAAAGTTGAGGACTCTTCCCCAGACAGAATGCTCTGCCTGCAGCTCCCTCCCTGGTAATAGGGTCCAGTTGAGTCCCTCTGCTTTCTGCTGCTGGGGCTGTAACACATGGAGGGAACTGACTGACAAATGGTCCCAGCCCACCTAGGGTTTTACAAGGTGGCCCCAGCCACAGAGAGAGGCCAAAAGGGAGCCAGTGCAGACCATGGAGTCCTGGTGGACAAAATGCACCCCTGTAGGACTCCAGTGGGTGGTCAAGCAGTTACCCAAATCCCTCCTGGGCAGTGCTTGGCTGAGAACAGCCCCCACCTCTCCTGCAAGAGCCTCCACGTGAGTCCACAACTAAGAGCACGGAAGGCAGTTGAAGTGAGAAAACAAGGACCCCTGATCATCAGCCATCACCCAGAGCAAGTCCCCTGTTTGCCACACATCCTATGGCTGGGCTCTCAAACACACAGTCCACGGGCTGCATGCAGCCCCTAAAGCTACTTCCTGCAGCCCACAATGACACTGCTGTTACTGGTATTTGCAATACCATTGTATGAAAAGGTTTCACTGGTGTGGCCCTCAGGCCAAGGTACTAGTCCTCATGTGGCCCTCATGGTGATTTGAGTTTGAGACCCCCATCCTATGGCCTCTCTGATGAGGCTGCCAACCAGAAGCCAATTAATGAGACATTCTTGGCCCTTTCCATGGAATGAGACCATACTGGCTAGGAGCTGAACCACAACCCACCATTTCACCACACATGGGCCAACAAACCACTACTGGTGGCTACAATTTTTGGTCTCTGCAGACCACAGCTGGCTCCAAACAGCTGTCGTAGGCTTCTTCAGCCCATTTCCAAACTCCCTGATTCGCTGCACTGACATCTCAGCCCAAGAATGGATGAAACACTCACCACCCCTTGCTGCACCATCAGCATGAAACCTGGAACCTTGGTCTGACCAGCACCAGCACACACAGGTCCTTTGGACTCACTGAGCTTACACCAGCATGTGCACCAGGGCATCACTGGTCATGGGCAAGGTTTGGTCCAGTGCCCTGGGCCGTGGCACTAGCATCCTGGGCTAACACAGGTAGGCTGCTCAGCTGAGCCCCATGTGCCTGGGAGCTGAGGTGGGTCTCTTTTAAAACGCCTGCCCTGTTCAAGCACGTGGCCCAGGGAGATGGCCAAAGAGTGGCTTCCAGCAACGTGGGGTCTCCTAAAGGTAAGTGACCCCTCAGGTGAAGTGTGGAGGGATGGCATCAGGAGTCAGGGTAGAGGGTGGCTTGGGGTGGGGAAGTGGCAGACAGCTGTGGCTGCTTGGGGGGAAGACGGTGGCAAATCTAGCTCCAAGCTGATGGACATGGGGCCGCCAGAGAGCCTGGAGCAGGGCCAGGATGGGTGTGAGGTTCCCAGAGAAGGACCAGGCTGGCCTGGGCACAGGGCTCATAGAGCAGGGCAGGGCTGGGTGCAGGGCACCCAAGGAGCCCAGAGCTGACCAGGCACAGGCAGCTGAGTCAAACCCAGTGCTGGGTGCTGGGAACCTGGGGTGCCCAGGGAGCCCAGAGCCATGTTGGGTGTGGGGTACCCTGAGGCCCATGCCTGAGGGGGGTGAGTTTAAGGGCCTGTGCCCTGAATCTTTTTTTTTGTTTTTGGTGGAACAACCCTCCTACTATGGCTCCTCCAGGGAACTGGGTGTGGAGTTGGTTCTGGATGAACTTATCTCAGAAACCACTAGGGAGCTGGACAGCCTAAAGGAGTCACAGGGGTCAGCTGAGCTGGGGTTTCCATGGATTCAGCCAAAGCATTCGGGGAGAGTTAAGTCCCCCGGGTTTCCCTTTCCCATCACACTCTCCAGCCTTTGCTTTGCATTCCAAGCACAAACAACACACGCAAAGCAAACCCCAGCCAAAAGCTACAACGCTGGCCTATTCTGGTGTCAAAATCATGGGAAGACACCAAGTGGCCCTGCTCTGACCTTGCTGAGGCGCGTCACGCCAGACCCCCTGCACAACACAGTGCTTAGTAGTGTAGCCGAGCCTGAGCCCATACCTACCCCGAGTACAACGGCAGAGCAAACCACGGTGCAGAGTGCACGCAAGAAACCATGTAACCCTGATTGGCCCGTAGCTGGAGTGAACTGCAAATGAGGTCCCAGAATGCAGTGCATCTGAGTCCGGGAGTACAGCAAACGTCAGCCCCATAATGCAGTGCTGCCAGCCACGGGGATGCACAACAGATCAGCCTCCACAATGCAGGCCCAGGGGAACACCACAGATCAGTCCTGGGATTCAATGCTGCCGCACCCCAGTGGCACAGTGCTGCATGTGGTACCTGGGCGTGTGATAGGACTCAGCTTGTGTTGTTCCTCTCAAACCCTCCCTGGTTTTACAGTCTTTGCTGTGGTGTGTGAGTTTCCCCCCGCCACTTTCACCCCACGTGCAGAATTGTGCCCCAAC
The DNA here is from genome assembly GCA_007922195.1 of Podocnemis expansa. NCBI lineage: Eukaryota > Metazoa > Chordata > Testudines > Podocnemididae > Podocnemis > Podocnemis expansa. The sequence continues at coordinate 4,850,674 of ML681971.1, read as the reverse complement.
TCACTCTCAGGTTCTCCACGCAGGTTGGCCCAGCAGCGTAAGGCATCGGTCACCTGTGTATGCTAGGCCCCCTGCCCTCCCTCCCCCTGCAAATTGGTTGCTTCCGCTCTGGCCCAGAGGTGCCATCCCCAGTCCTCAAGTCGCTGCAGACCCCTGGTTTGCTGTGAGGAGCTGGGCTGCTCATACCCCAGGTGGGCCATTTGGTGCACAGTGTCCAGGGAGTGGAGACAAGCCAGACGACTGCCTGCAATCTGGGGCTTTGCCCTCAGGCCTGTCCCTGCAAAGGCTGTGGGCTGACGGGCCTCAGGTGCATGCAGCGCTCCCCTCCACCCTCCAATAAACCCAGGACTGAGGACTCACCACGTCCATTCTGAGGGGGTCTGTAAACGCTGCCCACGCTGACCCGGGCTTGGTTGGTGGCCTGGTTGTCCGGTATCACTTGTGGGACCTCCGGGCCCCTTACAGGAAGGTAGGGCTCAGGTCGGGGAGCCCCATAGGGCTCCAAGCTCCGGAAAGGGGGCTGGGGTTCCACATTGTGGGGTGGGACATAGGGTTCCCCCGGCACATTACCGTAAGGGGGGTATCGCCCCAGCCGCGGGTCAGTGCCATACCCAGGGCCAACCCCCACAGGCAGGCCTGGGCTGACCTGTAAGTTGTCCACCGTGGAGACCCCGTGGCCTGCTGGGTGCTGGCCCTGAGCAGGTGCATAAGGGTCTTGGAAGCCTTGCTCCGAGGTGGCAACTGTCTCGTGGTACAAGCTGTGGGAATACCTCCTGTCTAGCCCATCGGAGGGCTGGGGCTGGTGGGGCACCGGGATGTAGGGTCGCTCCTGGGTAGGATAGTAGCCATGGACGCGGTACAGACTTTGGTCCTCCCCGTACTCCTCAGGCCGTACCCTGGGCTGGAAGGGATATATAATGCCCGCACTGGCAGCAGCCGATGCAACAGCACCACCGGCATGTCCTGTGCTGCGGTAGTACAGGTAGCCTTCGTCATAGCCTCGAGGCTGCTGGGGCTCATAGGCCTCGTACTGGTTCCCAAAGGGAGGCTGGGGGAAGGGGAACTGTGGGTAGGAGGGCTGCCCAAAGGAGGAGTGCGAGAACGAGGAGGCGGCGGAGGAGGAGCCGGTCTGTCGCTGGCGGCCAGTGACCGGCCTACTCCTCTGGGAGCTGGTGCTGTCTCCAACAGGCCCTTCCCGCCAGTTCTCTGGGACTTGGCCGAAGCCGAACGGGTGCCGTGTCTGGCCCCGGATAGTGTCGGAGCCCGCCCTGACGGGCAGGGTGGGCGCTTGCCTCCGGAGGTTCCCCTGCACCCTTCTGCCTTGGCTTCGAGGGGTGTCGGCGAGCAGGACCCGGGTGCTGCTCTCCGCCGGCTCCTGTCCAGCGGGCACGTACTCCGACCCCGTGTTCAAGAGGCTGTACACCCTGCCGTTGTTCTCCCATTGGATCATCTGCCTCCACCGACTGCCGTCTGTGTTGCTGCTCTGTGGCTGCTGCCCGTGGACCAGCAGAAAGCCCATCACAGCCCACCAGTCCCACACGCCACCCGCCGCCATTGTGGCCAAAGAGGCGCGGAAGCTTTAATGGCTAGTGTTCTCAAAAGCAGACCAAAGAGGCAGGCTGGATGGCCTCTGCCAGCTGTTCCTCTCTTCAGAGCCTCTACCGCTGCTTCCTGATGTGGCCAGCTCTAAGGCTGCCCAGTCCTGGCCTGCTCTGAGCTGCACAGCTCTCCCGCAGGCTGCATGGCCCAGCCAACAGATGTGGGATCGTGGCAGATGAAGGAGGAAAAGAGCCGCTTTTGGTCTCACAAGGCTTCAGGAAAGTTTGCAGGGCTTTTCCCTGCCTGGTTTTCACATTGCTGTTATGTCCCGAGCAGGGATGTTCCTCTCTCCCTCTCTCAAACCCTCTCTCTCTCTTTCTTGGCTGGATGGATTTACTCCTAATCTCAATGAATAAGCAACAGGCTGTGCAAAGTTTATAGGTTTGAGGACATTCCTCCACTGGGTCCTAGAGCCCTTCAGATTTCAGCAATTCAGCATACCCAGTTTCCCTAAGGCTGGCTGTATACACGGTGTTTGAGTAAATCCAGCCCCAGGTTGGGACATTATTCATAAGCAGCACATAGCCATACGGTTTAGTGCAACTGCCTTTTCTTCCCTAAACAGCTGGTTTGAAATTAGCTGATTGGTTTACCTGCACTTGGCACTTTTTGCCAGAGATCTCAAAGCTCTTCACAAGTGAGGCTACATCACTGCTCTCATGTTATGGAAGGACTAAGTGATGCTCAGCCAACCATAAGGTTTGCATAAGGTCACAAGAATGAGTCAGTGACAGATGTGGAGGCAGAACCCACTTCTCCAACTTGCAGGACCCCATTTTATCCCATGAAATGGGAGAAAAGTTCAGGCTGTAACATTCAGACCTGGGCACTGATGCTCTGAAGTCTGCACTGTTCAAATCAACAGCCCATCTCAAAATGAAATGAAGTCCTGGATTTCAGAGGTTTTCCAGCCAGAAAGGAGCATTCTGGTCATCTAATCCAACAGCCTGCATAGCCCGGGCCAGAAAACCTCTCATTCGGTTACTCCTGTATTCAGCGTACTTGTCACTGAGTATCTATTAAGAAGACAACCAGGCTTGCTGTAATATACATGAGACATCACAGGCAGTCTGTTCCAATGGTTAGATGCAATAGGACTTTTTACTCTAACCCTTTCCATAGCTTTGACCCCTCGGTATGATGTGTTCTTGAATAGAAAGAGCTCTCTCTAAGATCCCCTGGATTTTTTAACCACTGCTTTAGCAACAGAGTGTCTTCCATGTTTTTGAACTTGTTTCTACCTCTTAGATTGTGCCTGCAGCTTTTTACATTAGAGCTAGTTGAAGAAACAAAATTTCTGGCCCATAGGAGATTCTAAGATTTTGAACATTGGTTTTGTCCTAGATCAGGACAAAAAGTTGAAGTCTCTGACTTATTCTGGTGAAGTTAAATATTCTAGTAAATATTACATTTGGATCTTACTGAAATGTTAATTTTGACTTTATTGTTTCAATTATTGCATTAGTTGTAAAAAGGTGTTTCAAGCTAATTTTGATAATTTGCTATGAAACTTGGCGAATCAGCATTTTCTACTGGAAAACTAGAGATCATTGGGAGTTTTTCCCAACAAAAGGAGGGTTTTTTTGGTCAGAAAATGTCAATTCATTGAAATTGAAACCATTTGTGGCAAATTGTTAGTTTGGTTAAATTTTGAAACATTAGTTCCAAGCCCAGATCAAGGCCTTGGGGGGCTCGAGATTGCCCACACTTGTGGGTCCCTTTCCACTGTGGGGGGCAGTCAGCCTTGGGTGGCCTGGCCCAGCTGGCACTGGGGAGTGGTCCAGGGCTGAGGGGGCTCCAGGGCCCATAGCCCAGTTGGCACTGCAGAGGAGAAGAGGGCGTCCTGGCTGGTGCTGGGGGGGTCCGGGTGTGAGTGAGCTGCTGTGTGTGTGGGGGGGTCTGGGTTCCACAGCCCGACTCGTGCTGGTGGGAGGATCTGGGGCTGAGGAGGGCCTGGGGTCCATGGCCTGGCTGGTGCTGGGGAGGATGGCAGGGTCTGCAGACTGGTTGGTGCTGTGGAGGACCCAGGGCTCATGGCCCAGCTGGTGCTGCAGGGGGATGGTTTGAGGCCCTCAGACCAGTCAGCTGACAGGTAGGACCCCTCAAGTTGTGTCTGTCCCATTCCCGCCCCTGGGCAGACTGGGCTGCAGCAGACTGGCCAGGCTGGGGTCGGAGCAAGCAGGCCAATAGCAGGTGGCAGCAGCGTGCTGCTCAGGCTGGCCAGGGTCAGATTTTTGGGGGCAGCGGGCCCCCCTTTAGGCTGGAGATCAAGGCTGCAGCCTCTAAAGCCCCTGCCTTAATTCAATCGAGCCTGTTTTAACTCATTTCAGTGAACCCATGGGAATTTAAACACCTCTCTGACAAGCTTTATGGGAAAAAAAGAAAAGGGAATGTAACAAATGCCTTACCATGACAGAGACCAAAGGCCAACACGACAGGCCTTTCCTCAGCCAGTGCAATAAGGCAAGGCAAACTGTGGCAACGTCTGAAGCAGAGCTCTGAACTGGCACTAGCTCTCTGGCTTAGTTCCCAAGAGGCATCCCTTGACTCCTCCGTAGTATCAGCCTTCTACCTAAAAAGCCTGATTCTCACTGCTGAATTCAACCCCCTCATTCCTCTCCCACTGTGGTGGTGGGGGCTGAAATACTTACCTAGCTGCCTTGTAGATCCTTGCACCCAAGATTGCACCCCACCAGTGCTCCCTTCAGCCAGCCCAAGAGAGCAAACCCCTTCCCTGCCAAATTGTGGAGAGGCTGTCTGGTCCCTGACACAAGAAGGAACTTGGCTCAGTTTTCCAAGATCCAATTGGAGCTGGGAAGGTCAGCAGTTCGGGGAATCTTGGGCTGACACTGACATGAGCAAATCTGATCTCCTAGTCACTGATGGAGAATGAATGAGAGACACGCTGCGAGGTCATTGTCACAGGCAATTTCACCTTAGCAGCATTCCAGCATGTGTTCCTCTCAGCAACTAAACTGAGATCCTAATTAAACAGACTTCAAAGGACACTCTTACTGTAGAACCTGTGCACTGCATGGAAACAGCCTGTCCTTATCAACGTCTTTCATTATTAAAACAAAGGTGAGTTCATTTAGTGGCCACGGAAGAGTTCTGGAAGTCAGCACCACTGAGGTCTCATGCCAGAAGCTCTTCCACTGGCTTAATGAGCATCTGTAAATTTGGGCAAGCCACCTTCAGAGACCGAGTTTTCAGCAGAGTTCAGCTCCCATTTCATTACCAAAATAAAGGGACAAGTTTTTCAAAGGAGCTTGGTATGGTGGGTGCTGGGAGAACACGAGCCTCAGCTGTGGGCACAGAGCTGCTGAAAACCCAACCCTGAGATCTTTTGAACTTCTGGCTTGGAGTTGCTTTGTGCCTCAGTTTACCCATCTGTAAAATGGGGATGCTATTGTCTTTCCAAAATGGTGGTTGTAATATTGACAACATTCTGCTGGGATCCTGGGGTAGAAAGGCGCTAGAGATGGGCAAAGTATTTCCATTAGTGCTGCTCAAAAATCAGCTAAAATGCCTTGTGAAAAAATTACTGTTCTACAACCAAATGTAGTTGAAATTCAGAATGACACTGCACAGCTCGGGTTCCTCCAGACAGGAATCCTGTTAAAGCTCCTTGGTTTCATATTGAAGGCAATGCAATTATCTTAGTACTAGATTTGAGTTGTCCTGCAAAGAAACTAGAAATATCTCAGCCAGAGTGTCTGCCATGACAGGCAAGCAACTGGGCAGCTGGAGGAACATGCAAAAGAGGGCAAGTGAAAGACTCCATCCATTGAACCGTCCTCAGAGAGGGACAGCTTCTTAATGCATGCACTATGTGCCTCAGATGGTATGCGACCAGATTCATCACCCAATCTGCTCTACTGCTGGATCCTTAGCTCCTCGGCTCGGCTACTGACTATGAGTGTGATGTGAGCTCTGAGCCATGACTGGAGGAACAATTTATGGAGCAGAACAACAAACGACATGCAAAAAGCATCCCAGCCAGAAAGGGGCAGCCAGGCTTTCTGATGCTGCATTGACAACATGGTACAAGCCTATATAGAGCAGAACTGAATTAATGCCCTAAGCACATCAAAAGCATGGTGAGGATTCAGATTCAGAATGCCTCCTTCAGCTGTTTGCACAATGCCCAGCACAATGGGTCCTGGGCAATGCCTGGGGCTCCTGGTGTCCCCACACCTCAAAGAGTAAATATAATAAAAGTGCCATTTTTAGTCCTTTCACCTGACTCAGCCTGGCCACAAATGGCCAGCAGCTCTCAGTGTGAACAATGGCCCCTAGGCACAGCTTCACAGAGTTTAAGGCCAGGGAAGGACCATTGGATCAGGGGTCTCAAACTCAAATCACCACAAGGTCTACATGAAGACCAGTACATTATCCCAAAGGCCAAACCACTGAAACCTTTTCATACAATGATATTGCACATATCAGTAACAACAGTGTCGCTGTGGGCTGCATGAAATAGCTTTAGGGGCTGCATGTGGCCCACGGGCCGCATGTTTGAGACCTCTGCATTAGGTCATCCAGTCTGATATCCTGCATAGAACAGGCCATTGAATTTCACACATAGTGAGCCCAAAGACTAAAGCATGTCAGTCCTCTGGGGATGCAGACAGAGAACAGGAGAGTCATAGGTACCACCAGTGAATGAGGCCCCTGCAGCAGCAAGGAATTGATTAAGAGAGACACGGCAAAATGATGCCAACAGGCAACCCACACCCCTCACTGCAGAGGAAGGGGACCAAAAAAAAAAAAATCCCAAGGTCTCTGTCAATCTGATTTGGAGGAAAAATTCCTCCCAAACCCAAAATTTAATGTCCTGCATCGCATTGCACATATGGGCAAGACACATTGGTCAGCATCTAGAAAGAGGGATCTTCGTATTGCCTCAGAGCATCCATCCAGTATCACTGATGATACTTAGGCCTGATCTGCACTTAAATGTTGATCAGCACAGCTATGGCACTCTGGGGTGTAAAAGCGCTGTACCCTTGCCAGTCTACTTTCCAGTGCAGACACAGATGAACGGATGGACGAATGCTTCCGTCAGCCTAGCTACCACCATTTGGGGAGGTGAATTATCTTCATTAGCAGAAAATCACCTTCTGTCACTGCAAGAAGTATCTACACACTGTGGCAGCTACAGTGCCAGCAGCAGGCCACTGAAGAGCCCACAACGTTGTAGACAGGGCTGGATGCGCACAAGAAACTTTACACAGGTGACTGGTTGCACAGGGCTCCAGGAGCATAGATCATTCACTGAGAACTCTGCAGTCAGATGACTGTAAACCACATGCACAGCAGTTTCTTTAGGTATTACCCAGCTTTAGTCAGGGAACGCAGTTATGTCTGCAGCCACCCTGCGGGCACCCCCTCTGCAGTCACCAACCCACAAGCAAATATTAAATGGCTACACATTTCCTTGTTTAGCAGTCTGCCCACTCCATCTAGTGGATGGTTTATTCTGTACATTCTAACATGTCCTCACTTTGAAGTATTTACCACACAGCGAACACAGCCAAATGAGTGTGGTTAGCAATGCATTTCAAATCATGAGTAAATAAAGCAATGAGAGACTCAGCCTCTATTCCACTGTGTAATCATTCAAATATCTAGGTGGCTGTCTCCAGTATAGAGTGCCTCCATTAGGCATAGAGTGCTGCTGCATTTTTAAGAACATGTTTTGGTTCAGATCTGTCATTCTGCAATCTTGAACTGGACATTGTCTAGAGGTAATTCCTTTGTTGCTGTACTAATGTCTCCAGAGTTCATCCTAAGCCTTTTTTCTCAGTTGATCCACAAGTACACAATCATGCCAGCCCCTAGAATTGCCATGGAGGAGACTGGTCTTTTAATATCTTGAATGATGGCTGATATCCAAGTTAGTTAGACAGCTTCTCCATGTTTGTCATGTTGTTTGCTCAGTATGTTTCCCATTAAGTATAGATGAATAAGATCTAACTTTGACCTTAGTTTCTTTCCCATTAACATATTTGCTGGGCACCGAACTATGGTTGACTGCAGTGATTTCTGACAATCAACAGGTAACAAGACACTTTTGTATCTCTAATAACGCCAGGTATTCTTTGAATATGCTCTTTAGTAACCAACTTGCCCATTCAGCACATCCATTGATGGTGGCTGGTAAGGTGTGGCTATAATTTGTTGGATGCTATTCCATTTTTATAAATCTTTGGCATTCCATACTAACCAAAGAACTTCTATTCTCTGATACAAACTTTTCAGGCAAACCATGGCTACTAAAACGAGTCCTTAGATTTTCTATAGTGATTTCCCTGGGGATGTAGTCATGGAATAAACATCTACCCATTTGCACCCATTAATACTGAAACTGTTTTTCCCAGAAATGGTCCACCATAATCACTAGGTGCTCTTCTAGTCTAGGGCCTATCTGGCCACTCCCAAGATGGAGTGGAGACAGAGAGAGCTTTTTGATTCTCTTGACAAAGAGAAAAGTTGTACCTTACTCTCAATATCAGCATCCCTCTTTGCAGGGCCGTCCCTAGGTGAGTGCGGGGCCTTGGGTGAATCACGCTCTACAGGGCCCCCACTCACCCCCTGGGCACTGGGGGTGGGGCCAGCCAGCCCAAGGGATGGGCAGGCCCCTGAGCTGGCCGTCTCATGCCAAGGACCAGGCAAGCCGGCCAAAAGCGGCAGAACAGGAGTGCAGGGTCTGGTTTCTCAGCAGCTGTTAAGCCAGTGGTTGTCAAACTTCTTTTCCTTGGGACCTAGCTCCAGACCCCTCTTACATGCAGCTCCCTCTGCTGAAAAAGAGCGGCCGCCACTCGAAAACTGAACAGTGACCATGGCTGTGCGGGGGGAGGGGGGGAGGGCAGTCCCTCATGGCTAGGGTTACCAGATGTCTGGCAAAAGGAGGACGTTTCCTCCTTTTTGCCCTGCTGTCCTCTGTCCTCCAGGCATTAGTGTAAAAGTGCCTTTTGTCCAGCTTTTTGCTGGAGGCTGGGGCAGTGCTTTAAAAATAGAAGAATGCAGCTCCAGCATGTGTTCCTCTGCTGGCTCAGCCCAGCTGCAGCTGCTAGTGGGGTTGGGAATATGGAGAGGATCCCTTGCTGGGCCCCTGCACCTTTATTGAGAGTGAAGGGGGGTGGCTGGGGCCAGGGAAGTGGTTTCACTTTGCCTTGTTGCTTCTGCTCCTCACTCCTGGGTTCTTTCCAGGCTCCAGCTCAGGTGCGCTCCCCTTTTCCTCCACCTGATTTTGGGAAGGCTTGATCTTATTTTTTGGAGGGGCTGGGGCTTTTCTTCAGCTTGATGGTGTCTCTGTGGTGCCCAGAGACAAACCTGTGACTGTGTCTTCGCTTTCTGCTTTGCTGCCCTGCTTAAAGTTTCTGGGGAGGTTTCTTTCTCTAATGGCTGGGCTAAGCCAGATTTTTATTCCTCCTAATGAACTTTGGCTTTTGGCAACAAATCTTTTGTTTAGTGGTCAAGGAAAGTTCACTTTTGATTGTGAGGAGGTTTGAATCCATATGATTTTCCTTTTCTCAATGTGATTTTTCAATTTGCTTCTCCTTTCCAAGATGAAATTAGTCCACTATAGATGTATCCTTAAATTTTATTAAGATACACAGATGTGCAAGTATTATACATTCTAAAGTAGCTGCTGGGCTGGGCCTGGTCCTATAGTTTAAATGAAGTCAGTGGGAAATTTGATTGAGCAAGGATTACAATATTTGTCCCTTTATTAGTAGTTTTTCAAATCATGGAAAACAAGCAGCTTGGTTTTGCCTTTTGCTTATATACTCTATGCTTATTTTTATTTTACTTTTAGGGAGAGTGTTTCTTTTGGTATATTTAGGAAAAAAATTGATCATTGCATTTAAGAATGGTTGCTGTCCTCTTGGGTGGAGCATTTGATAGTCACAAACATCTAATTCTACTCCTCCCCCAACTGATGTGTATTTCACATAAAAGCAAACAGAAAATGTCAACTGTCATAAAATAGATATATATCCATCCATGGTTTATGGCAGATGTAGTAGGATATGATGTCTCCAGAAATTTGCATTTTAGGTAAAAGGTTATGTTTCACGCAGGTCTGCACATAAAAACCAGCAGCTCTCACTTCTTCTGCGTTCTCCTTTGCTGTGTGTGTAAAATTTAAAGAGTTTGTTTGTGATTTTTTTTTTTAAATACTGCACAGTGAGGCACAAAACTGAGGCTAGACAGGGATTTCCATACACCCCTCCTGCACCCTCCCCAGTTGTCAGCTAGTAACACTGTTATACCACATTAGTGAGCACCCCCTGCACCACACCCCTAATTTCAAGTCATGGGGAGAATACTGCTGACAGAGATTACTTCTTCTTTAGAAGCCAACACCTCAAATTCTGTTAGACTTCATGTAGTCAAGGGCCTGCCCCTCCATGTGTCAAACAATGAGAGTGAAGTCTGTGAAGGAATTTACTGTGTTTAAACTGATTTTAATCTTGTCCATAATTGCTATATTAAATTTATTGGAGGTTTGCTTCCATTTGCAACATACAATGTAAAAACTTCAATCTGGATAGGAGTTCTGAAGTATGATTTTCCTTGCACCTTGATATAAACATTAAATACTTAATTTTGTGACTCCTTAAAGTGGTTGGCTTTATGGTTACTTTAATGTTGAGATGAAAAATACTTAAGCCATTCATTTGATATTCCTGAGCTGCTATTCTTGCAATTAATCTCACACTGTAACTAGGGGCTAGGCAGATTTCTCTGGAGTTGGGTGATCAATGGGGCAAGCATTTGGGGGGCAGGAGCTGGGGTGGCTGGGTGGATGAAGGGGGCCCAGGCAGAGTCCTGGATATGTGCATGTCCTCCAATGTCCTCTGTTTTGTGCTTCCCTGTCCTCCTTTCCACGCTCTGGTATTTGGTATCCCTACTCATGGCTTTCATCCTTTCTCTTGAGGCTTCTATTGCATCTCTGAAATCTACACATCTAATCTGAGATCACCTACATGGAACATGCAGAGGGTGAGTCCACATGCCATACTCCTGTCTCAAATCAGGAAGTATGTCAAGTCTCTAAAATTGCATATAGTAGCCTGGAGTGTGTGTATGGGTGCTCCTTGCAAATGGTGGTGGTGGGGAGACTGGGTGGAGAAATGAGATAGAAGTACTGAGACAGAGGAAGGAGAAGAGAGCCAATGCCAGGCTGGAAAGAAAGGTCCTGGAAGATTCTGTCTGCTGCTGAGCCTGTCCAAGTCCCTCCAGGTCCTGCTCCCTTCTCCACTGCCAAATCCCAGGAACTGAAGCAGCCCCTCAGGGTTCCACTTTCACCTCTGCACATCTGAGGCTGCATGAGTTTCCATGAACACACAATTGTCCACAATATTGTGATTGGAGGGGTGCTAGCCCCCTCTGCTTGGTCTGGTGACCCCTAGGAATGTGCATAAGGCAGTGACACAGTGGGGCTATCCACTCCCCCTTCAGATTAGGACCTTTTTATAACTTCTTCTTCCAGCAGATCCATCACTGAGTTGGATTTTATTGTTAAGTAGGCTTTCTAATTGCAGAAGAAATACCATATTTTGTAACACAGGCTCCTACTAAAACAGTTTGCTTTTCTCTTCTCTTTTTAGTTATCAGTCAAAAAAATCTCTGGAGTTTTTATTAAAATCTACAAGTTATTACTTTTGTTGCAAGCAAGGGAATTCTCAATCCACTGAAAATAGAGGCAAGTCCTAATTTTCAAAAATAACTGTAATCCCCATATCTCAGGAATGGCGGAATAAGGTTGGTGGTTGCAGTTTTTTCTTTTCTTCACTGGGTCTATTGATAAAAAAACACAAAGGTTGCTTGCCACTGACCTCAGTCCTTTCCCTATGAATGAGAGAAGCCCAAAGAGATACTGACTCAGAGAGGAGGCACAGAGGTTGTTTGAACAACAATTAGTATCTCATTGTTAGTCCTAATGACTCACCTTTGTTGTAGCCCTGATCTACTGCCTCAAGCAACTTTCACCCCACTCCTCTGGCCTCACAGTAGAACTAGCCCTGTGAACCAGGCTGCCACTTCTGGCCAGCTTGCCCACTCCCTGGCATGGGGGGGGGGCAGCAGTGCGTCCCCACAGGACCCCCCCAAAGCACAGGAACCTGGGCGGTTGCTCCTCTTGTCCTGCCCTAAGGATGGCCCTGCCTCTTTGGGTACCACAGATAACTCCAGGCTAACCCTTTCATCTTAGCAGCACCTGGGGGTGTCTGATGCTTGATTACTTCGTGGCCCTGCTTTGGAATGATGACCCATGCTCCCCATAATTCACACCGCCTGGCACATTAAGTTTATCCCCTCACTTATAATAAGGGATGCTGACTACTTTGATCAGGGGCATCTCCTTAGCACAAATTTGTGAGTACTGGATCTTTCCCTGTCTAGGATTTTACCAGTAATGCTGTCACTGGAGGTGTATCAGTATTGTCCATTAGTAACACACTCTCTTCACTTTTGTTGGTTTTGTGTGCCTCCAGTAAAGACAACTGGTTTAAAGCATCTGCATTTTCCATCCTCCTACCAGCTTTGTACACCATGGTTTATTCATAGGCTATTAATGTTTCTGCCCAACTCTGGATCCTGGGTGGTGCCATGTGTGGGAAAAAACAAACAAACAAGGAGTCGTCTGGTACTTTGAGACTAACAAATTTATTTTTCGCATGAGCTTTCGTGGGAGAAAATCCCACTTCCTCAGATGCTTCGAAGATCAGTGAACTTACAGAAAGGAATTAAAATAAATGCAAGGGGGTGTAAAACATATTGCATTTATTTTCATTCCTTTCTGTAAGTTCACCCATCTTCGAAGCATCTGAGGAAGTGGGATTTTCTCCCACGAAAGCTCATGTGAAAAATAAATCTGTTGGTCTCAAAGTGCCACATGGCTCCTTGTTGTTTTTTTTGCTGGACTAGACTAACACGGCTATCGCTTTGGAAATTGACATGTGTGGGAAAGTCTTCATCTCATTGAACAATGAAATCAAGGGCTTTTGATCAATGCCAATTTTAAATCTATGCCCCCATCCTCATGTTTATGAAACTTCTGCATCCCAGAGATAATAGCTAATCCTTCTTGATCTAGCTGCAAATAATTATGTTCAGCAGAAGACAGAGCCCAGGATACAAATCCACTTAGTTTCTCTGACCCATCCTCCATCTGGTGAGCTAAAACGGCTCCAATTCCATAAGGAGATGCATCACAAGTCAATATCATTTCTTTGTCAGCTTAGTAGACTAGGACTTCTGAGGATTGCAGAAATAATTCAGAATCCTGAAACTGTTATTCCTTCACTGATTGCCAGCACCGTTTACCCCCTTTTAAATAAACTATTAAAAGTGTTGACAAGCTTGACAAAAAATGTTTCATAACAATGCTATAAGCCGAAGGAAGCTTACAGCTCTGAAATATTCCTGGGTTCTGGAGCATCTGTCATTGTTTTGCTTCATCTTTCACTGGGTGTAGTTCTTGAGCATCTGCACTTGATAACACTTCATGTGGCATAAAAGAATGCTGACCCCCCTTTTAGGTGCAGACTTGCTTCCTGCAGCCTGTTTAGCACTTTTACTAAATGTAAATGTTCTGTGTTGGTGGTAGCTGTGATTAATATATCATTCCAAACACATTGCCACATGTGGAATTCCTTGGATCAATCCTTCAGTGGTTCTTTGGAAAACAGGAGGGGCTGAGGACACACCGGAAAGTAGCTGATTATATTTAAACCGTCCTTTGTAAGTATTTACAGTGACATACCGCTTGGAATCTTGTTCCAGGATGATCTGTTGGTAGGCATGTCTCATGTGTAACCTTGTGAACAATTACCTCTTGCTGAAACTGCACGCAGAGCCTCTATTTTTGGAATTGGTTATTGTTCTAATTGTGACGCTCTCTTTGCAGTCACCACATGTCATCTGGCTTCAACACTGGTGCTATTCATGTCACCCCCTTAGAAAATTTTACTGTTTGGTAATACCACTTGTCTATAGTCCTTTAAACTCAATCTCAAAGATTTTGTGTCATGACCAAGGGACAGCTATGAGTTTGAAATAACAGGGATTTATGTAGCTTTTAGCACTGGTGCCTTTTAAAGGACCCAGTTCCTCTTAAATACTTCCTTATGTTTATTCAAAACAGTTTCCAGAACTGGATCATCTACTGATTTCAAGAGATTAACTGGACTGAAGGGAAAAATGTAAGGTCAGCCAACCACCCTCAGCTGAGCAAGTTGGGACCAGGGCATGCAACCTCTAGCAACAGTAAATGTCATAACTTGGCTTTGGTGGGAAACATTAACACTGATGGCCCTCAGTATCTTTGCTGCTTTTCCAGTATATGTTTTAAATTTTCCCCTACATTTCTGCAACAGAGACACTTCACTATCCTTCCACAAGCTCATATGCTTCCAGGCTCAAAATAGTTCTACTACATCTGTATCAAGTTCAGATGGACAGGTTTTTTTTTTATTTACAAGCTATTTTAAGAATAGTAGTTTCAGTTTATTATAGACCGTATAAGCTGCTACTTCTTTTTCACTACTGTGCTTCTGAAGTACAGGACAAGATCTCTAAATGAGATGCCTCCATGATACCTCTCACTCCACCCTTACCCCTCACCAGATGCTGGATAGTGAAGGTGGTCATCTTCACATGTGAAGGACAAACAGCAACACATGACAAGTACTACAGCTACGAGGCTGGCTTTTATCTTGGCTTTATGTATCTGCTCTCCTGGTTTTGTTTTTACACATTCTTTGCATATGCCCTGTCAACTCACAAATGAGGCATTTCTCAGTTTTAAATCTGCATTCCACCAGGGTTGTTGGCTTCCACAATAAACCACTCTTTGCTGGCGGGTTGGGTCTTGTTTCCCAACTTGCCTTGCAATTCAGTACACTATTCCGTATGTTTCCTACATGCCCTTTCCATGTCCCTAGGCTCCTGAGTTTGTGCTTGTAATTTCTGGGCATTTTTATATTTGCAGATTCCATAGCCTGGGCCAAGTTCATAGCTGTCTAAATGTTACCTGTGTTTCAGACAGAACTCGCCTTTCCATTCTGTCACAATGCCACAGACAAATCCATCTCTTAGCATTTGTCTCACCGTCATGCCACAGTTACAACCCCGAGAGACCTTTCTTAATTCTGCCACAAATTCCCTACTATCTCCCCGGGTTTCTGTGACCAAGAGTCAAATGTAAATTGTTCTACTGTTTCATAGGGTGGTAGGTTGAGATTGTTTTTAACACATTTAGTAGCTCATCAAAAGTTTCATTTCCAGGCATTAACAGGTTTCTCCATAAATCTTAAGTCTTGGCCCCTATGTCGCTGAGTACAAAAGCTTTCTTCTTATCCTAAGACAATATTTCACAGTATTCTTCCTAAGGTTGGTGTTGCAGATTACATGGTGAAGTAGTTTCATATGTTGCAGTCATTTCCCCTGGGTTTGTAAAGTGTTCTAGGTGTTCTTACAGATGACTTCCCACACCTATTTTTTTTTCCTCTTTTTTGTTCTTGAGAGGCCAGCTCCACCTCATCGCCATATATGTTGTACTATAAGCCACATGTATGACACCTTTAGGTATTAACCATTTTTATTCAGACAATACATCTGGCTGCAATGGTTCTGCAGGCACCCACTTCCTGCAGTCACCAACACGTCAGCCAAAAGTTGACAGTCAAACATTTCCTTTTTAACTCTTTGCCCACCCCACCTAGTGACCAGTTTGACATGCATTATAACAATGGCTATGATGGGAGTCCATATAGGTGGCTGCCCATGTGGTTCTCAGAGCTCTAGAGAGTGGAGGACATTTTCTCTGCTGTGGCACACCTTGCTACCCTTAATTTGAGGCATACCACCATATAGTTTCCAAATGAACTCATGAATATTCATGAGCCTATGAGCCAATCCAGAGCTCTTTAAGTAGTTTTTCAAAAAATTCCATGGTACACCTGCTCAGGCCTGACGGCACACTTCTGTGCCATGGCACACTGCTTGGGAAACACTGTTCTAGAGGGGTGAGTTTCGTGTTTGTTCACTTTCTGGTTTGATGACTTTCTGTGCCCTTCTACTAGATGGCTGACAGTAGTTTATGAGCTGGCCCTAGCCTTTGCCCATGGATCTGCTTCTTTGAGCTACAACAACTGGACCTAAATCTGATGGACAATGTGATCAGAATGACATTGGAACCAAAATGTTCAGTTTTTAAAATAAAAATTTTGCACCAGAAATTGGCTTTTTTTTTTTTTGACCAACTTCAGCATCCTTGTGTAACAGGATTATTTATCACTCTCCAAATTGTTCTGGTACTCACGAGAGCCCAAGGATCAAAGGGCCCACTGACACTTGTCTCTGACAGTGCTGATGTCTCCAAAGAGCATGGAGAGCTGGGTTCAGAATGAGAGCTTGCAAGAAGAGTCAAGTCAAATACCAGCAGAGGAAAGGATTTATAACCCTTACCAGTCTCAGTTCAGCTGTTGGGTTTAATATGGAAGGTGGTTGGTGTTGATGGCTGTGATCTGTGGGAAGTCAGTTTAGATGATCTGGTGCATCCTTCTTTTCTTAAACCCCACAATCTATGACTAGTAATAACAAGGAAAAGAGAGCCAAAGTATTATAACCTAGCCCCAGAGTATCATGTGCCACAGTCAGAGAATAAGAAAGACGAAGGCATCAGGGCAAGAACCTCCACAATAGCAAGGAAATATTTAAATAAATTATATCCAGCTAATCTCACAACTGACCCACATCCACATGGTGCAGAGAAGGTGAGATCCACTCGTAGGAGAAAGTAAAAGGTTAAAATTAAAAAGACAAGTAGAAACAGACAAGGATGAAGCCTATGACTTAGCAAAATAAACCAAAAAACAGTAGGCCTTAGTTGCATAAATAGTCAAGTTGGCAGGAGTCAGGCTAAAGAAGTCTGACCTCACAGAGATTGGTAAGAAAGTAAGTTGCAACTACAGTAAGAGTGGAAAAGTACCTGAAAAGCAGGAGGTTGCCAGCTGGCCAAGTGCCAAAAATGTTTCAGCCAAACTATGACACCTTGATGGATGGAGATGTTTAGTGGTGTGTGGACCTATCAGAGTAATGGCTGGCGTCAAAAAAGGGGTAAGTGGACCAATCAAGGCAAGTTCAGACCCCAAAGAGGACCGAGCCAATAGGTCCAAGCAGGATATAAAAGTGGGAGCCCAAGTGACCAATTTTGTGGAGTCAAGTGGGTGATGGAGGGATAGCTGTCAGTTGAGCTATTCTGTTGCATTGAAAGTATGAATGCTGCCAGTACAGCTGTTGAAATAGATTGCCTATCATTGTGTTATGCTGTAACAAAGTGTAGCCGAGCACCTTCAACTCTACAAATATCTGTGGTCATGTTGTTTCTTTGATCATGAGTGTTACTTCAGTCTACCTCTTGCATGCAAGGTATGCCTAGATTTCAAATCACTGAGATAACAGAGTCCTCACTGAAGACTGGTGAGGGGATAGTTTTATCCCCATTTTATACACATGGAGTCAAGGCACAGAAATTAAAGCCAAAATCACCAAAAGTGTCATCTAATTTTCAGTGCCTTCCAGTCAGAGAACAGCTGCAATGGTGAGTGCTTTACCTTTCATCAAATCTGACTCCAGATGTTTCCACTTGGATACACAGAAAATGAGGAACAAGCAATGGCAGTTGACTGTGAAAAGCTTGCTTTAAATAACTTGCCCAGCACCACACAGGAACTTTGTGTGAGAGGAAGAAATAGAATCCAGGGCATCATTCAACGGCAATAACTATGACACCTGCCTTTCTCTTCCTGCAGCCCCTTCTTCATTCATTACATCCCTCTCTCCCTCTCCATGCCTCTGTTTCTCTATTTCAGTCTGTCTGTACCTCTTTCTAAGAGCAAAGACAGCATCTGTCTTTAGCACTCCCATCTTCTCCCTGAGATTTGCTGTCCCCCTGACATGTAGTTTAAAGGATTATGGGCAGTGCAGAGAACACCAATCAATCTCTCTCCATTGCCACGTACTCCAGACTTAGCTTTAACCAGCTCATGGCTGTTTTTATTTTTAACACTGTTGGGGGTTACTTGGGAAAAAAAATGACCTTATCAAATGCAGAGAAACTCTCAGAGGTAGGTGGCCAGTTGATTATTGCCCCTGGGATTTGGTGCTTTTATGCCCTTAGTAGGAGTTCTTGGCCATGTCACAATCCAGGAGATTTTAGCTCTGCAGAGCTTTTGTCTGTAACCTGCGCCATCTCAAATGTTTGCATGGTAAGTGAGAGAAGATGGCCCTCCCCAAATGCCCGTTGTCTCTTCATTTGCCCCAGCTGATCTGCATCTGGATCCTTTTTACCCTTGTGAAGTGGTGATCCAGTTCCCTCCTTGCATGGGCCGTCCAGCAGAGGGCTGGCCTGTTATTCTCCAGGAAACCTGAAAAGATAGGAGTTGATTCCAGGCTGCAAGGCTGCTCCAGAAGAAGGATGTGTTGCTCTATGACAGGGGTCGGCAACCCCCAGCACCCATGCCAAAAATGCATAGGGCTGAGCCTGAGTGGCATGCAGTGCTGGGCAGCAAGAGCCATGTGCTGCGGCCGCACTTCCTCATTGGAGAGCACAGCCAAAGAAGCTGCGGTGCACACGGCTCCTGACCCCTGCTGGCCCTACCCCCTTCTGGGCAGGGCCAGAGGGGAGCGGGGCAGGTCGGCCTGCCCACTTCCAGCTCTCACCCCAGAGCTAGAAGCCACCCGCCAGCAGGGGCAGGAGCCAGTCATGGCCAGGACCCCGGAGGCCATCTGCCAGTAGGGCACCCCCAACTGCAGACCTTGCCCCACCCCCTTTTTGCCCTGCCCCTGGCATCCACTGAGGGTGCAGTGGGCAGGGCTGGCAAAGGCTGCCAACCCCTGCTCTACAGAGACCCATGCTGGCTGTTTCAAGAATGGCAAACAGGCTCTCTCCATTTCTCTATACTTTGGAGTTCTGATCTTAACCAAATCTCAAGATCTTTTAACTCCCTGTTGCTTGGGAGACTCCTTCCCAACACTAAACAGATCTGGTGCTTGTGGTTCATATCCTTGGGAAGGACAAGGGATCCTTTATTTACCTAAACTGCCACTGAAGTCAGGGGCAATTCCTTAATGTTCCCTGCCAGCATGACTCACTTCTGCGCAGGAGGGCTATATTTGGCATTTCCTCCCCTGCTCCGATCTTTCCAGTACCCAGTGGCTTAACTCTTCAATGCCACTGGGTCACAGCTGGAGACCCACTGGGATAAAACTAGGTGGTGCTGTGAATTGGACCCCAGTCACACTGAAGTCAAGGGAAAAAGACTCAACTTCAGTGAAATGGAGGTTTCACCTGGGGAGGCTAAGAGCTCAGTTTTCAGTTGCAGATAGCTAAATGAACATGCGTCTCTCATGCTGTACTGAGAGCTCACCGCCCTGCTCTGTGTAACCAGCTTCCATCTCCCACTAGTTACATTTTCAAACAAATACCTTCATGTTTCCTCCAGAAACATCACTAAACTATCCACCTTTCCTCTTTAAAGCCCTTCTTCTCCAGATGCCTACAAAAATCTGTATCCTGGCTAGGCTGCTGGTGTGCTGAGATCACTGGGGATCTTCACTGTGTACTATGCTCATCACTGGTGTCTCATTGTTTCCTTGATCCCCAATGTCTGCCTGTATCCACCTGTTGGCTCTTGCCTCAAACTCCCTGTTGTGTGTTTGTACAGCACCTTGCTCAATGGGTTCCTGGGCTGTAACAAGAAGCTTAAGGCACTGCAGGAACAGCACAATATAAATAACTTAAATTGCCATGCTGGGGCCCAAACACCTGTGACAACTTTCTGCATTTCCACAATACCTGTCCCGTGAGGCTCTGACAGACCTAACCTTCATGCACACTTGAGCCCATAGCCCTTCTGGGTGGCAGGGCCTGCCCTCCTTCCCGTCTGTTTCACCGAGAGCCTCTTCTGCATGATCACTCAGTCTGGCACCAGAAGACCAAGGGACAGACCCTAATCCCAGTCCTGTGCCTTGGGCCAGCTGGTAAATATGGACTTGAAGGTTGTTTCCCCCCAACCATTACTGAAGAAACTGGTGCTTTAAATTTTTGCCATGTTTTCCCCCCATCTCCCAGTCTCCCTTCCCATCCTGAAAACAGGGGAGAGGGGTTCTGAAGCCAACCCAAGTCCATCAAAAAGGTCTTCTCACTGAGTCCTAGCACCCAAGGGCTGCTTAGGGGCCTGACCCTGAACAGGTCTAAGTACAGGACCTGGATGAATTCCTTGGCCTGCTGTTTCCCTCTTATTTTTTTTATCCTCCATCTCTTCTCCTGCCCTGCGCCCCCTCAAACCCTTCCTCAGGGATTGGAAATACCAGGGTTGATATAAAAGCATGTGCCAGGAAAGAAACTGTGGATAATCTTACAGGCTTCAGTTCCCCTCCCCTTCTTCCTGCCAAGCATGTGCATGTCCCTACATTTGCTTCACTGAGAAGGGGGACTGCAAGAACCATAGGACCTAAAGGGGAGTATGGAGCTGAAGGGCCATGGCTCTGCTCCAAAGAAATGGCTCAGAACTCTTGGCCGGCCCCTCTGAAAGGATTCTTTGTGAGCACATGCTCCCAGGAGGCCTAGACTGGGGTGTGAGGCAAAGGGATTCCCATAATGGCCAGCCTAGCTACCACTCATTAGGTTAGCATGGGAATGGCCAGAACACGTCTCAGGGGGTTTCTTGAGAAGGAAAGTCCTTCCTCACTGCCTGGGTTAGCTTTGGTGCAAGAAAAGGAAGAGCCAGGTCTGAAATGAAGTAGCTTCCTCCACCCCAAGCCCTGCCCCCAGCTGCTCCATCTCTGTGTCTGGCAGGACAGTGCCTCTTCCCTACCCTGCCTCTCTGAATGCACTTGGCTAGTGGCAACATGGGTCCAGCTCTGTGTCCCTGGCCCATCTCTCATCAACTTTGCTCCTGGGAACAGTCAGTGTTTCCCTGAGATCATGGGCATGTAGAAAGCAGGAGCGACGCTGGCCCAGTAAAAGACCTGGGGCCTGGGCCCCATGCCTCCTGGTCCCAATTTGGGGCCCAGGCCTAATCCAATTCCCTGGGCTCCAGGCAGGGCTCAGATCAGGCTTCTGGCACCGTCAGCCCAGCCCCAGATCTCTGTCCGGGAACAGGGCTGGGGAAGACAGCTCCCACCATGGGCAGCCCAGCCCCAGGTCCCCAGCACTTGGGGCACTGGCGCTGGGACTTGGGGCATGAGCTCCCTGTGCCCAGTGCCAGTGCCACTAGTGGTGGAAAGGGAGGGGCTGAGACATGGAGCAGGGTGCAATGTTGCTGGCAACATTGGGCCATGTTGGCATCCCACTCTCTGGGGCACCCAGGGTGGACACAGCAGAGTCTCACTCAGGTTAGCAGGCCACAGCGTCACAGCCCTGGCAAGGGGAAGGTCCAAGGAGATCCCTCTGGCCCTTGCCATCAGCCATGGGGGCCACACCCTGCAGCTCATTCTCCAGTGCTTTATTCAACCCAGCTCTGCATGGCCCAGTGAGCACAGTGTCCCCTGGGGACTCTCCTTGTCAAGAAGCTTTTAAAAGTTCTGGGACCATTAACAAACCCGTTCCACTACTGAGCTTGGTGCCCCTGAGAGAGCTTCATACTCCCTTCAGGTGATGCTCCAGTGTGAATCCAGGCTGGAAGCAGAACAGGACACAGACCATTTTCTAGATGGCCACTGGAGGGCATTGCAGCATGGCTAGTGTGCAGGATTTCAGGGGCTTAACACTGGAGGTGGAAGAGGGCTAGGGCATGAGGAGGGACCTCTCTGGCTACATCTATGAAGTGTAGTTGGGGGTCACTCTATACCCCAAATCCTCTCATGCCAGTAGCATGCCTAGGGCACCGTCACTCAGCACCAAGCCCTTCGGATGTGTCAGACAGTGAGGTCTCGTAGGCTGTAGCCTTTGGGGGTGGGGCTCAGACCCAGCACTAAAGGAAAGGGGGTTTCCACTAGGGCTGGCTCCACATGCCCTTGGTGGGATCATTGTTGGAGCACCAAGGACCTTCAAGCCTGGATGCAAGAAGGCAGATCCATCTCCAGGATAGCTAACAAGCATTTGCGGGTTTCCTGCTTAGCGCCTCTCACTAGAGTCCCTTGGCACTGCTCCCTGCCCAGCTATGGCTGCTCCCCTCATACATTCCACATATAGCCGCTCCCAATTGGGACAGCTCCTGGCCACTGCCTGGGGAGGGCCTGTCCCCTCACTGCTTGTGAAAGGAAGTACCATGGCAGGGAGCTGATGCAGCCCTCAGGCCCCTGCTTTGCAGATCCATCACAAAATTCTCTCTAATGCACTAGAGGGGGGGAAAAGCCCAGGTGTTTTATCACTTTATATTTCTATTTACACTCCATGCAAACAGGAATGAAGATGTCACAAACATGGAGTTGGGTTCTGATTGACTTGGGAAGGCATCATATACCCTTCAGCCAGCACAGGCTTTTTCCCTAAGGTGAGTGCATGCACATACAACTATACAAAATAAAATTGCTTGGAGAAGAGCTGCTTTCTAGTCTGAGGGCTGAAGATCAGCTGTATTAAACTTACACAGAGTTGTCTGAATAGCACATTTTGTTTTTTTAGTTCAGAGGCACCTCCAACACCCCCCCCCAATAAATCGTTGCTGATGAGTCAATCCAAAGAAGATTCTTGGTGACATTTTCAGTAACTAGAAAAGCAGCAAATTGTTCATTTGGGGTCAGACTTAAATGTTTTCATGTGACAAAAGTAAAAACATTTAATTGTGACCATTTTAAAACATTTCATTAACAAGCTAAAGGCAATTTTGAAAAAATATCCTTTTAAACTAAAAAATAAAACATTTCAATATTTACAGATTTTTACCCTCCTTCAACACAATTTGTCAAAAATGCCACAAATTTGCCAACTGTTTTGCTGTGGCTGAATCTGGAGATCTTGCCATAAAAAGTTTTGGCTGAAAAATGTTACCCTGCTGAGGCAGCCCACTTATTGCCTGTGGTTGCAGAAAGGGAATCCACTAGGTGGTGCAATAAGCCAACAGTTCCAATGCACAAGACGACAGAGCTTGGAGCTTTGGGAAAAGTGTTAAATAGAGCAATGGATGGGAAATTGGGTATAGAGTGGAAAAAAGAAAGGAGGTGGTGTCCTTCCCACACAGAAGTGGATGGATGCAAAGAAAAGAGGCCCTCCCTCAGTATCTTAGTGGCTAGCTGTGAGACTGGACTTCCGAGCCTCCTAGTAGGGCATCTGGACTCTGTTGTTGACCGCCTTGCTTATCGAATGAGGCAGTGACCAAGTAGTACTGGCTCTGGCCCAGCAGCAGGGCTGGCAGTTAGTTATTAGAGTCTGTAGAAGGTAACGACAAAAGGGGGAGAACAAGCGGGTGGCTAGGGGTTGCACGGAGAAGCTTCCTATAGGCATTTGGACCTATTGGCTTCCCAGGATGTGGGTGGGTGCAAGCCCGCCCACTGCTAAACCCCCTCCCCCAGCCTAAGGGGAAGTGGCACTGGACCCAGAACCAAATGAGTACAGGGGACATCTAATGAGAAGACAGGGATGGGTGTGAGGCCAAAGGTTCAAAATTAGGGATTGCGAAGGGGTCACCAAGCAGAGAACCTCAGACAGCAGCCACTGCTCCCAGAAGGTGTTAAGGGAGCCAGCGGATGCCACCCAGAGGAACTCTGCCCGGACACGTGAACAAACAAGGGACCACAAATATGCCCCACAGTCACAGAGACCCCCCTCAGCCAACCTCCTCTCCCTTGTCTTATAGATGGCGGTTTTAGTGTGGGCTAGGAGGAGGTTGACGAGGAGGTCCCGCAACTTTGTGGGGCCATGAATGGGGAGTGCATATATAAACAAGTGAGGGGAAAGTGCAGCCAGAACCTCAGCAAGAGGTTCTGGAGGAGCCAGAAAAGGGGCTGCAACCTGGCACACTCCAGGTATGCATGCGCCAGGGTCTCTCTCATACCGCAAAAGGGACAGGTGTCAGGGTATTAGGTGAACTGTGCCAAATACATGCCCATGCTGACAGCTCTGTGAAGGAGACATCAACTGATGTCCCCGGCGGGCCGTGGGGTTAAGGTGGAATAGAGGCTGGCCCACCAGGAGTGCTCGCCCTCCATAGGTGGCATCAGGTCCCGTCATTTGGTGTCTGGGCAGGACGCGAGGGCAAGGAAATGGATGGAGCAAGAGCATGTACAGATAGTCCCAAGGTGTGGTTCGGAAGGGGACCAGCTGCGGATGGAGATAAAAAATCTGCTGGTCATATTGGAGCCCTCAGAGGTGGCAGAGGAAGGTGAGCACCAAATGGCTCTATGCTGGACTACCTGCACCATAAAGGAGTCTCTGCAGGGCCTGGAGGTGGAAGGCATGAACCTGGCCTGCAGACACAGCACAGGTCCTGCCTTCCCTCCTCCAGGGGAAGGCTTAGAATCCCTGCAGAGACCTAGAGCAGTCCTGGCCAAAAGAACTCCAGAGTTGCATTCTGGAGGTTGTCCAGAAATGCCAGGGTGGGACCAGGGTGTTGAGATGGTGCCAGAGCATGGACAGGATGAGCCGATTGATGACCAGTGGTCTTCCCCGAAGGGAGAGGCACTGCAGCAGTCCCATCCATTTCCAGAGCTACCCAACAACCTTGCCCTCCAAATCGTGCCAGTTCTCATCCAGCGAGGGATAGGTGGCAGAAAGGTAAATGCCCAAATAGAGCAGCGGACCCACGCTCCACTGGATGGCCTGAAGTGCGGGTGGGAGGGAGTTCACCAGCCACCCAACCCGTACCATCGGGCCAGAGCTCTTGACCCAGTTGACCTGGGCAGAGGAGGCTGCCGAGTAGATGGCCAGGCAAGTCACCAACCACACCAGGTCACCCAGGTCCTGGACCACAAGAAGCATGTCATTGGCATACGCCAACAAGACCAGCCTCAGCCCTGGCTCACAGAGCACCAACCCAGTCAATCTCCGGCAGAGGAGACAGAGGAAGGGCTCAATGGCCAGGACTTACAGCTGACCTGACAGCAGACAGCCTTGATGTACTCCTCACCCAAAGCTGACTGGTTCAGTCAGGGTCCAGTTGAGCTTGACCAGGCACTCCACAGAGGCGTACAGCGCCCAGAGAAACCCCATGAAGCAGGGTCCAAAGCCAAATGCCTGCAGGGTGCCCAGGAGATACCCATGGTCCATCTTGTCAAATGCTTTCTCCTGATCCAGGGTCAGGAGGGCAAACAACAGACTGTCCCTACACCCAAGCTCCAGGAGATCCCGGACCAGCTACAAATTACCTGGAAGGTAATTTCAAAGTGGGGAGGTTAGAGATCAGAGACCAACCCAACCCCACTGTGTCCTAGCCCAGGTCCCTATGCTGGGCCTCATAGTTAGTAGGGGACCAGTGGGGTCCTGTCTGCAACACTCCAGTTTATCCCTGCGCTCAGCCTCTGCTGCCCCAAGGCTCTGAGCCCCTAGTTCACCCCTGGCCTGTATAACCTGTGGTACCTGATTCTCCTCAACTTCCTCCAGATAGTGGGCTAGAGGTAAGTTTCTGAACTCCTTGTTGTTCGCATCAGGATGTTGCAAGGCCAACAGGCTAGGTAGGTGTTCTGGTGAGGGTAGCTCCTCCAAGTCACACCTAGCCTCCTTGGGGTAGTCCTCACTGGCCAGGGGAAAGCTCATTTAAGTCACAGGAGACAGACGGGTCAACAGGGACTGCTGATTCCCCCAGCAGCAGTGGCAGCAGCATAGGTGGGTCCATGAGGCAGTGTCCTTGGTCCTTTTATGGCCAAAAACTCCAAGTGGCCATCTGGTCCCCAGAGCACTGGTAAGTTCTCAGCAGGCCAAGTCTCCAGCAGGGATGTTGCAGAAGGCTCCAGACAGCAATCTGATCCCTACAGCTCTAGTGAGTTCTCAGCTAGCCAAGTCTCCTGCTGGACCTGCAGAGAAAGCAGAAGAAACTCCTTCCTCTTTGGCACCCAAACCCCAACTGAGTGCCAGGGCCTGCCTTTAATACTCCCTGTCCCCAGCTCCGCCTCCCTCCCCATCCCCCTGTCTTTGAGGGAGGCCATCTTGCCTCCTTATATAAAGGCGGCCATTTTGCCACCTTATATAAAGGAGTTCCTTTTGCCTTCTTACACTAGCACAATGTGATCCTAGCCTGTGATTAGGACCCTTAGCCACTATGATAGTAAAATAATTAAGGAGACAAGAAGATTCTGGGTGTTAGTAAAACAAGCAATGAGTCTTGTGGCACTTGAAAATGAACAAATTTATTTATTTAAAGATGAACAAATTTATTTATTGTATGACTTCTCATGGGAGAAGATCTCACTTCATCAGATGCTTTGAAGATGAGGGAACTTATAGAATAGAAAAAGGAGGAAATAAATGCAGGGAAGTGGAAGTCATGGGAACAGGTCACACCATAACAACAAATCAGAGCAGATGTAAAGATTCAAACATTAGGGAGCAGCATATAGAGGAAGATGTGGTCAAATCACCTGTTGTAATGAGAGAAAATGCCAAAGTCTCTATTAAGCCCTGAAGCAATGCAATTAAATTTAGAAATAAATTCAATCTCAGCAGCTTCTCTTTGAAGCCTTGTTCTGGTATTCATCTGTCTGAGCACCACAATTAGTAAAGTGTCAGTGGATTGATCCGGAAGATAGAATAGAATAGAATCATAGGGTTGGAAAGGACCTCGTGAGATCATCTAGTCCAACCCCCTGGGGTTTGAACCCAAGATCTTCTGTATGTAAAGCAAATGTGAAATACTGACTCACTGGTTTTTGAATGTTGTGATTGCTGATATCAGATTTGCACCCATTTATTCTTTTAAGTGAGACTGTCCTGTTTGTCCAATATATAAGGCAGAGGGGCATTTCTGGCACACGATGGGATAAATCAGTGGTTTTCAAACTTAGAGTTGGGACCCAGTGGGTTATAGACCCTTAGGTGCTGGGTTGCAGTGCCCCCTGCGTCCAGCTCCAAAAGACTGAAATGCATTGCTCAAAGATGTAATTGTGGTGTCATGGGCATAAATTAAAAAGTTTGAAACCCACTGCACTGGCATAAATCACATAGGTATCAGTGAGAAGGTCGGCAGGACAAAGTGAAACTAGCCCCTAAAAGCATCAGTGCTGGGATTTAGGTGGCTCAGTGCCTGGGGGCTGCTGGAAGATAATCCCCATCTGTGTGTTCACAGAACAGAGTTCTGGTTCTACACCAGCTAAGCAAGTTGAGCATTCATTAGAGGTGGCATTGTCCTGTGCAGTCTTAAAATGGAGCACAGCTGGGAGCAGATCCTCAGTCATACAAGCGGGGGTAGCTCCACCTAAATGAGGTGTCTGTACTAGCTTACAGCACCAGAGGAGAAGGCCACAGGAGGTGCAGTCCAAAGGGGGCACTATAACAAGATTGGGGTTGAGCAGTGACAAGGTGAGCACAAGTGATAGAATAAAAGATGGTTCTGTTAAAAGAAGTAGAATGCTTATGTCCCTTTCAGCTACCGGGGACCCCTGGAAACGGAAGCGGGCGGGCTCTGGAGCTTTATCTCTGAGGGCACCTGCTGCAGCTTCCTGGTCTGTCGGTAAAGTCCAACATGTATTAGACTTTCCTACCATTATATAACATCACAGGGGAAAGAAAAACTACTAGCTAACTATGGAACGTACACATGTCAGCATACAGGCTCTGCTAACAGGCATGCTTTGTAAGGTTATGGGATGGTCACTCAGATAAACAAGTAGATATATGTTTACACAAACAGCAGTAAATTGTGGGGTGTTTGGTTCATAGGGGTGCCTGGCTCAAGGCAAGGTCACTCCTGGTCTGAGTGAGGCCATTAACAAGGCAATAAATTGCACATGTTTACAGATACATGGTGCCTTGGTCTGAGGGGAGCCATAGGCAGGTGATAAATCGTTCATATTCTGGGCCTATGATTCGGTCTGAGTGGGGGTGCCACTATCTTTTGTGTACAATTTTCTTCAGCTTATTTCTCCTACAGGAGGTCAGTTAATCTCCTTGCTGTGAACTCTAGCTATGCCCCCCATTATTGCCTGAGTTTACCTAAGGAATGCACACAAGCACTGACTAGATTCACTAACAGGCAGTGGATGGATTCAGGTTCAGGGTGGAGATGAATTTGGGACCCTGTGTCAACATCAGAGCCAAGAAAATCATCCAGAGTTTGGGGGATGCTCCAGTAACAGCTCTACAGCATCCTCAAAATCCTCCCCACCCCCTTTCCTACTTCTGACTGGCAGCCATCCAGAGAGAGGCAAGCAAAAATAATTATTAAAAACTGAAAAATTATATCTTTCTTGTTTCTTTCTCCCCAGAGGTGTAACATGGAGCATAACAATATACTTGCCAGCAAGGGAGAGCTCGAAATGATTATCTTGCATCTTGCTGCCAGCAAGATATCATTATCTATTGTTTGCTTAGATGGGAAACAATGGGCTTGTCTCTCAGTGAGCGCCACGGGTGAGGCTGTCGGCTCTGGGGGAGCCCAGCATCTAATGATGATGTCCTTTGGCTGAAGTGTGCAAGGGCTGATGTCCCTAAGTGAGGCCTGATTACACTCAACTGCACCTGCCCACAGAGGAACCCTCTGTTCCTCCTGCTTTGAGAGACACTTTAGTTCTACAAAAAAATCCAAGGAGTCGTGTGGCCCTTTAAGACTAATGGATTTATTTATTTATTTATTTTGCTGGACTAGACTAACACGGCTATCCCTTTGGAAATTGACTTTAGTTCTAGCCATGTACAACTGGAGGAGCCAACGTTAACTTGCGCTCAAGTCTCTGAAGATACTGGCGCACCAAGGCTAGATCCACAACAGGATTTAGGCAGCCAGCAGCCACTCTGTACGTACCTAAATCCAATACTTCACTCCTCATAGCTCCACTTGGCTGCCATGTGTTAAGTGGAGCAGTAGCTGAATGGCAGAGGGCAGAGTCTGTTTGGGTTCTTTTGCTCAATGCACTTAAATTCAGATGAGAACTGGGAAGTGGGAGAGCAAGCCCTTCCCCTGCAGGTAGCAACAAAGAACTTGCTAATGATTATGAGTGCTAGAAGGAAGCCATCCCCAGCTGGGTCCCTCACCGGAGCTCCTAACTGCCCTGAACTGGGGGGGGGGGGGGAACTTCTTTTCCTACCGGCAAGTCACAAAGCTGTATGTTTGAGGGGGCAGTCCATGGTGACATTGCTCTCCCATTGGTTCCTTGTCTACCCAGGAGACTTATCTGGCTTTCATTAACCTCACATGCTTCAGTACACTTGTCCTCACAACAGCAGGACAGTGCTGTGACCCCGTTCTCTAAACAGGGAGCTGGGGTGCAGAAACATTTATGCTCCCAGATGACTTATTAAATCCAGCCTTAAAAATGCAGCTAGGCACCTACATGACTAACCATAATGCTTAGGAAGATTGAGTGCCCAACTCCCCTTGGTTCAGTCACCTATACCTACTTAGTCACAATTGTGACATCCACTAGAAGCCAAAATACTTTTGTAACTCTGGCCCTAAGTGACTCATCAAAGGTCACAAGGAAAGATAATAACAGAGCAGGAACCCAGGCTGGGTCTTCCAGGCCAGCAGCCCAAGCATAGTCCAAGCACTGCTCAGGGGGAAGCCATGCTTCTACAAGGTGCTTTGTTTTTACTGTGAGCCCTCTAACATATGAGGGAAATAGTCTGAGGCCAGTTAGGACATGTGACATCCCCAGGGCACAAGCCAGACTCTTGATCACCTGCATCCCCCACGTCCTTTAACCTGGGGTGCCCTTTACACTGCTTTTGCTGGACAACTCACAAGTGACCTCCAGCATGCAAATCACTAGGTCTGTGTTTACTGCTGGCAGCCAGCCACACCTTGGCTCTCTCTAGCCTGAGTTATATTGCAAGGTGACCCTAGCACACCACCAGAACTGTGTGTCCTGTACGGCCCATTCCTCTCCAATACAAGCTTATATAAAGACTGTCATTTTATTAATGGAAGTGCTATGCACTTATCCCAGATGGAGTTTCCCAAACACTTCAATTCCCACCCATTGGGTTAACCAGTTTATTTGTTTAAAATCTATTACTTCATAGTTCATACAAGTAATAAGACATAATTCAGAAATGGTTACAAGAAAAAGAAACATAAAATGCACCTAGACTAAGTTAGGCACTACGTTATACTCCAATTTTCTCCCTCCACATGTTCTAAACTTTTAGCAACCAACCTCTATAGGTCAGGACCACTTCTACTGGTCAATGGCTGCTGCCTCTATTTCTTCTGGTGCAGAGGATCAGTGGACCCATAGAGAGGAGGAGGGATGCCATGGGGTGTTTTTTTTACTTTTTATAGTCCTTCCCCCTCTTTGAGAAGCACTCTGGATAGGAGCATCGTGATCTGACTGGCAGTCTGTGTGGAAGGAATACCATACTGCTTCTTTGTTAGGATGTAAATTTTTTTTTTTTTTGCCCTGTGCCCTTTCCTGCCAACGAATGGCCACTTACTAGATTATGGCCCTTGGGCCTTGCTTACACCTGGCTGAGCTGTCAGCTTGCCCTTTTGTCTCTGAGGAACTGGTTTGGCTCCTGCCCAGACTTGACATATGTTACAGATTATGAGTTTTCCAATGACTGGGCAAACCTTGCACAAAGATTGCCATACTAGAACGGGTATATTCTGTCCCTGATCGAAATGCTGCTATGGCCAGTCTCATTAGTTTGTACTAAAAATTCCATTGTACTTCCCTCAATCTGCCTGTCCATCCATACTTCCACTGTGACTCCTTGGGGCCAGGAACCATCCTTTCTTAGCATCCCATGAGAACTATGATCAGCAAATAATTATTTTTATTATTGTGGGGTTGTGCTTGGATCATGCAGTAAAGAAGAGGGTTGACCTCTTCCATCTAGGACACTGCATTAAGGTAATTAATATAATCCAAGTCAGTGGTGAATAAAGGCTGGGGCCAGAGCTGTAACTACAGTAGTGCAACAGGCGCTTCACTCCAAGCACACTGGAGCAGCTTTATTGAGCTGCTTCATTAAAGGGTGCGCTCTGCACCACTTGCCCCAGGTGCCATCTATTGTAAGGCAATTTGAACATGCCCCATGCATGACATTCTTTAGTTACAGCTCTGGCTGGGGCCATCTGAGTGATGTCTCATGGCCTGAGTGAAATGGATTGGTGTGCCCAAAGCTGGACCTAGAAGCAAACTCTCCATCACAAGTGGTCTCCTTTTTGTATATCTCAGCAGGGAGGCAAAGGAGAAGGAGCCCTTGAGACTTATCTGCCACCTAGAGAAGACCTTTTCACATCAAGATGAGCACATAGTGGGGCAGCAGAGGGACCATGCTGTCTGGCTGGGTCTTCTCCATGGAATGAAGCTTCAGGACCCAGGGGCTTTCAGTCTCCAATTAAGTCACTTTATTAAAAAGAAAATGGGGCAGGGGGAGAGAGATTGTCTAGAAAGTTCCTATCCACCCTCCTCTATTTTCTGTCTAGCTTCTCCATCCCATTTCTAGCCCAGTAGCTATAACCCTTCCCACATCTCTGTCCTCGCTTCACTCTGTTACTGCCCTGCCTGCTTACCAAGCTTGTTTTGTGGCCTTCCCAATCCAGTGAAGGCCAGCAAATTTAAAGAGAGGGCTGGTTTTCATGCGACTTGTTGCACAATTTGCAGGCCCATGAGATGCTTCTCGCTCTGTCTGCTGAATATTCTTAAGTCTCCCATGGAAGTGAAGTGAGACTAGTGACCCAAGGTCACTTTCTTTGCTCCAAGAGAAAGCTTCCTGACTTACTACAGGCCTAAATGTCACAGGTCTCTGCCAACAGCTCAGCTCAGTTCAGCCTCCTTCCTTCCAATAGATCTCAGTCCAGATCTCTCCTTGCTCTTTTCAGCAGACAACCACAGTTGGCTTACTTTACTCACTTTTGGCAGGTCACTCATGGATCCCTCATGCCCTTGCTGTAGGTTGAAATTCCCGAGCCACTGGAGACCCTGCAGCAATCTTCAAATATATCTTTCTGCCCACAGCCTTCTCAGCTCAAAACACTATTAATGCTGTAAAAAACCACCCCACCAAAAACCAACTTACCATCCCCAGCAATAGCAGTTCCTTAAGTCAAAGTTGCAGAATTGACAGTGAAGTGCAATGGCGATTGATCGAAACAGCCATAAGATGAATCAGTCCCAGCCACCTGACTCACCTGGCCAAGTTCTGAACTTATCCCCGCTGAGCAATTGGCAGGAGAAATAAGAAGCGCGTAACACATTTTTCTCTAGGCTTCTCCCCAGCCCTTTTTCTATTTGTTCTAGTAATTAAGACTGCAACTGTAATGGGCATAAATTTCATCTGCTTCATTAGTTTAGTTTCATCCAATGCTCTGATGTCCCCTCAACTGTGATTCCACCCTTCTTACCTTCTCTACTACCCTCCTTCCCACACTCCTAGCTCTTTTCTTAAGCACTGTTTTCATTAAGCAATTAAAGCAATTACCAGCAGGTCACATATTGTGCTCAGGTGAACTGCAGGCATTTAGCATGACAGCCATTAAGCTGTTGCCATTCCATTAATGACACATATGGGTGTCAGTTCCATCTGGTTCCACTCACCTCCTTTTCCAGTCTACTAGGTAGACACACCAGATAATGCAGGGGTGTGTCCCACAGCCTGGTGGCAATTCTGGCTGTGGGCTGGAGGGGAATTCTTGAAGTCCTCACTACCTGATCTGGCTCCTGCAACTTACTCATCATGGTTGCTGAAAAGATTTAAAAGTGCAAGAGAAAGAAACAAAGGAGCCTTTAAGGCTTCCATTTGCAGAATACAGCAATCCCATCGCCAGCCCACTGTGGCTGCAAACCATGTGCATGGACAGGGAATTTCATCAGTCCACAGTTCCCTGTTTATGTGCCCAATGATCCCTGGGTATTACACCAGCCTGGCATATGTGATACCATTTTTCTGGTTATTGGTGCCAGTAAATATAGCCTGGTGTTGCCTTACAATACACGGTGGACTCTTAGCCCAAGTGGTACAGCCTGATGCTAGAGTGCCCAGAGGTCTATGTAGGTTGCCAGTCATTGCACAAAGGCACTCCAGGTGGATCTTGAAAACTTGGGATCTCAGATGCCTGTGGTGATCTTATCTATACATGCCAGACTGCCACTATGAGCTTAATCCTGGAACCAGTCACTGGGAGTTTTGCCAATTATTTCAATGGGAGCATGGTCAGACCACCAACTGCAGAGGACATTGATCGTCATTAGTGGCTGTACCATCCACCACTAGCTGCCAGCTGTGGAGCTCTTCTGCAGCTCAGCCTGTGCATCTGGTTGTACAGACCTAGGTTGTGATCCCCCTCTTTTGAGAGTGGTCTAGCCATGGCAGCCATGCAGCTCGTGTATTTTTCAGGCATGTTTTCTCCCAATTTGACTTTACATTTTTCATAAGAACAGTTTGCAAAGACCTTCCCTGCCAGAATGGGCTAAGAGGCCAGGGTTACAGGCAGCAGTCTAAAAGCTGGAGGGCTAGAATGCTTCAAAACTCATCCTTGGAGTGCACTGCTCCCAGTGAAGCCCAGCACTGCAGCCTTGCTTTCCAGAAAAAGGTGCTAAAACCATGTGCACATGCTAAATCAAAGCCTCCAGCAACCCTTCCCACTGTATGATCCCAATTCTGAACTGAAACCCACATGGCCAGATAGACCCCTGAACTCTTACAGACCATGCAGGAGATGGGAAGGCTCCCGCACAGAAGCGGGATCCTATCTGAGTGTTTCTTAATATCAGACAGGGCCTAAGGGAAATCCAGACTTGTAGAATCCCAGTGCAGTAACAGGCTCATCTATTTCACTGCAAGTTCCTTGTTACGAGGACTGTCCACCCTTCTGTGACTTGTACAGCGCAGAGCACATGGCTAGTGCTCAACCGATAAAAGTTAATGACACTTCCCTTCCGTTCCAAGAAGATGAACACGAAGTGAGTCACTGAGTTATCTGGGCCTGTTATTAGCATGCGGTTCCCTTGGGCTGGAAACCAGGAACTCTGACCTGCAGTGCACAGAGGTGCCTTTCCAACCCCAAGAGACTTGAATGAATGAATGAATTTGGGTAAATCCATGGCATCCTGAGGAAGGCTTTGGTCTTACTGAGCGAATCAGGAATAGTAGGGCCCAATGAATGACAAGTGTGTTATTCATGCCTCCTCGTGACACAAGTACTTGATTCCCTATGGGGGTGAGCAGCTCACAGCACACACCAAAGCTCCTGGTCTCCCTCCAATCCTCCCCTCACTTCAGGGACTGGACTTCCCTGAAGGCCCCACACCTGTCCCCTCATGCAAGGGGTTCTGTGAGTCTTGCACATCCTCTTCCCACCATAGCATCATCCCCCATTCTCATTCTTTCCCCATGCCAGAGGCTGTGTGTTTACTCCATTCCCTTCTTCCCTTGCCCTCTTCCACCAGCTACACGTCCTGTTTATGAGCCTCCACGTTCTCTCCTTTTCCCCCAAGACCAAGATCCGTGTGTTCCTTCCTGCTACACCCTCCCGTACCAGAGTCCCCAGTCTCTCACAGGCGGGGGCTCTGAATGGTCCACATTCCCCCACCCTC
Source organism: Podocnemis expansa (assembly GCA_007922195.1). NCBI lineage: Eukaryota > Metazoa > Chordata > Testudines > Podocnemididae > Podocnemis > Podocnemis expansa. Next base: position 4,816,426 of record ML681971.1, on the reverse strand, counting down.
CAAAAATATTCCCTCTACCTCTTCCTCCCACACCCTATTCCCCCCATCCACATGCCAAGGGCTCTGTGTACCTTCTTCCCCCCACCTCTTTACTAAAGTCCTCCATTCTGCCCCACTTTACCAGAGTCCCCCACTCTGTGTACCTCTTTCATCCTTCTCTCAACACTTATATTGGTCCTGTCAGTCTGGGAACTAAGCTATTCAGGGTGCCTACATGCGTAGCTTAGAATCATGCTAAACCTGTTGGGAGGATGGACAGAGAGGAGATGGGGTGTCATGCTAGGGGGCATTAATGAGGGCCATCAGCCAGTTATTTGGTCTACAGACAATTGAAGAGGTTCTTGAACCTGTGGCTCTACTGAACAGCTACATGTGGCTCTAAGTGGCTGCCAACTTCCTCTTTTGGCTTTCCTAATTCACGGCAGAATCAGCAAGGTTCTGGCACCAAGGCCTCGACCATTCCCTGACCGATTGGACCTGATCAGATGAGATGTTCAGAAGTCACTGTATAACCTAACAGAGCAAAGCCATCCAGCTAGGCATGGGAACTCACAAGCTCAGCCCATCAACACCCTCACCAGCTAGGCGTGTTTGAAGTCTAAGCCAAGAGCTGAATTGTCCGATGTGTCCATCTCTGGCAAAAAAGACCTTAAATGATGTAGTAGGCTGAGATTTTTAAAGGTAAGTAAAGACTGAGACAGGCAAATCTCATTGATTTTCAGTGGGAACTGGGCATCACAAACTCATGGAGGTCTTTCAAAAATCTCCTCATTAATTTTTTGACCTTTATAGCTTAGGTGTGGATCTGGAAAATGTACTGCAGGGTTAGACACAAAGAACCATACTCCCATTTGTGTCTGTGCTGGTGGACACAGCACAGAGCTGAGTTCTGTTCCCCTCTTGAAAGAGCCCCAGGTTCCATGGGGAAACATTTAGTCCAACTTTCTCAGTGATGCTCTTCCAATTACCCAAAGAATCAGTCCATTCTGCCAGAAAGTTCCAGTGAATTAAAATAATTGCTAGTATTGTGAATTCATTTATTGAAGAAGCAATTAAATTACTTAGCAACTTAATTACCTAAATATTTTAAGTGATTTAAATTAACTAGCCATGTGAGTAATTGGGTAATATGTTATTGAATTACTGGGTGATTGAACAGAGTCAAATATATGAAGCAAACAGATTTTTTAAACCCAAGGGACTGATTTATTAGTTAAGTGTACAAGAAGGCATCTGACCATGGATGGATTGTTAAATGGAGAATTATATTAAGTGTCTCTCAGAGAAATCATGGACAAGAGGTCATCTAGAACATTCTCCCCTGCACTGAAGCAGAAACAAGTATCCTAGACCATCTCTGCCAAGTGTTTTTAGATAACCTGCACTTTAAAACCCCCTGTGATGGGGATGCCACACTGCCTTTGGGGGCCTGGTCCACTGCTTATCCAGCTTCACCATCTGCAAGTTTTTCTAAATATTCAGCCTAAATCTCCCTTGCTGCCAACTAAGCCAAGTCTTCTTGTTCTGTCCTCAGTGGACACAGACAGTAACTGGTCATCAGCCTCTTTATAACAGTCCTTAACATATCTAAAGACTGTTATCTCCCCCCTCCTCTCCACCCTCACATACCTTTTCTTTTCAAGACTAGACATACCCAATTCTTTCAACTTTTCCTCACAAGACACATTTTCTAAACCTTTTATCTTTTTTCTTGCTGTCTTTTGGGCTCTCTCCAGTATGGTCGCATCTTTCCAAAGTGTGCACACAGAGTTGGACACAGGACTCTTCCTGGGGCCTCATCAATGTTAAGTAGAATGGGACAGTCACCTCCCATGTCTTACATACAGTGCTCCTACTACTGTCTATGTCATTGGCCTTTTCCACCGTAGCATCACAGTGTTGGCTCATATTCAATTTGTGATCAACTATAAGACCCAAATCTTTTTTCTGCAATACCACACCCTAGCCAATTATTCCATTGTGCATTTGATTCTTTCTTCCCAAGCAAAGTGATTCCCACGTGTCTTTATTGGATTTTGTCTTGGTGATTTCAGACCAGTTCTTCAATTTGTCAAGATCAGTCTGAATTCTAATCCTGATGTCCAGAGAGTTTGCAATGTTTCCCAGCTTGATGTCATAAGTCTGCTCTCCCGTCTATCAGCCATGGCATTAATGAAAATATTGAACAGTACCAGACCTAGGAGAGACCAGCTGCACCAGTTGTAATGCCTGGCCCCACAACTTTACTCTAATTTACTCCCTGCAAGGAGCTCACAGGCTCCAGGCTGTCCCCATATCTCCTACTACAGATCCCAGCCTGGGATGTCAGGAAGCCCCAGAGTGGCTGCAGTCTCGCAGCCGCGCCTGGACCCAGCAGACCCCAGGCAGCTGGGATACTGGCAAGCACTGGGCTGCTGGAACCCCACAGCTGCTCTAGGACCTGGCAATTCCTGAAGCAGCTGCAACTCCAAGAATGACAAGAGTGACAACCATTGCATCAGTGTAAGGGGACACAGTATCTACACTGACCTTGTTTCACCATACCACTGCCCCCAAAGCCCTACAACATGTATCAGGGTGGTTTTATTTTTTTTAACAAAACAGGGCAGTTTTGTCTAAAAAAGGGTGGCCACAGTGTGTACCCTAGGATTGTTTTGTCAACATAAGATGACTTTGTCATCCTTAGCCAGGGACAATTCTTGCTCCCTAGAGCTGACAATCTAGTAAAAATGGCAGACAATGACTGCATGCAGTTTTCCCCCCCATTGTTAGAGATGATGTAATGAGGCACAGAGAGAATAGGTCCCACAGAGACTAGCCCAGATCCTCAAAGGCACCTTTCTAGATGTCACTGGGAGCTAGATGCTTAAATGCTTTTGAGGAGCTACACATGACAGGGAACTGAACCCAGATCTCCTGAAGTCACAGCCAGAGATGCCCTACAAAACCATCTGTCCTCTAACAGAGCCTAGATTAAATCAAGGTATTAACACTATGGCTACACCACTGCCCAAAATGCTTCCATCCTCTTTACTGTGCATTTCCCACTCAGCCCCTCTCTGATATTTGCTTCCACCCCATGGTTTTCTGTCTGCACATGGTCCTTGTAAAGTGTAAGATCCACAGGTCAGGAGCCCATTTTATGATGTGTTTGTCAAGTGTCCACCACATTTTGGACATATCTCATCATGATCATAAATCCTCATCACAGGGAACCAATTTTAAAACTGCCATAACATTCTGAAATATATGGCAGCTTGCCTGTGATCCATCAAGATGACAGAGCCCAGAACCTAATAAAAAAAAAATCCATGGGCTTCTGCTACCTGAGCTGAAGAAACAACCTTGCTACCAAAGTCTGTATCAAATTTGTGGTCCTTCAGTCACTAGAGGTGGAGTCATAACACTGCAGATCTGATTTCATCCAGATGGGGGCAGTATTCTGTCTACACAGACTTCCTCCCTCGCCCATCACAGTAGTCTTCCAGCATCTCCTACTCCTGAATGAAGTGACGTGACTGACATCTGCCATGTGCAGTTCATCCACACCTCAGGGGGAGAACAGTGTGTGCAGCAGATTATCAAAATAAAACAGAGTTTGCTCTGCTCTGTGTTTACAGAGTGGGGCAGGGTGAAGAAGCACGCCTGGTACTCAGAATTTGGAGATTTCGGACGTCCCTTAGTTTCTGGAGTGGGAAGGGCATCATTCCATGGGCTTAGCCTGCCCTTCAGAAAGCTTCATCTCCTCTCCTGTACAGAGGAGCATTAACGTGACTGGCATGCGATCCACCAACCCAAGGACTGGCACTGTCAGCTACAGTCTTTGTCCCAGAGCTCTAGGTTGTTTCAGAGATCCTGGGCCCAGAGTGCCTTGAGGAGAAGGAATGAGACCTTGAACTTAATGCAGAGAGCAAGTGTGATTACTCATGCTAGACTTTGTGAGTAGTCAGTAATGCAATCTGTGTCCAAACTTTGCTTTCAATGCACAGGATGAACAAATCACTGTCTAGCTTGAATTTAAAAAAGGGTTTGCTTGTTGTCCAGAACTGTCTGAACTGGAGGAGGATGGGGGTCAGCAAATAAAAAAATTGGCAACCAAGATAGCTTGCTACTTTTCAGATAAGCCTGCCACCCTGCACTCTATGCATACTCCCTACCCAGGGGAAGAGAGGGAGATCGAGCCAGGCCAGGAGGCTGAATTAATATTAGAAATGTTTTTCAATGTTAATAACAACTAAACCCTAGAAAGTGGCAATACACAGTGGGTGAAATCTACCCAGTGCAGAAAGCCAAGACATTCATGAAGTCTCTCTTCAGCCATGTTCCTTTGGCATTTCAAAGCACCCTTACAACAAGAGATCTCAAGTACTTTAAAAAATAAATTAAGCATCACCCAGTGGGGAAACTGAGGCACCAGGTAGTGACTAGCCCAAAAGTACACAGCAAGCCAGTGGCAGACACAGGGAGTCCTGATTCCCAGAGGCTCAAGCCATTAGCTGACAGCAGTTATGGTATTAATTGCTAGTTTTAGCATCTCAAATGTTCTCTTGTCAAGTATCTGACCTGGAGCCAGGAGGGAAATAGCTTGTGCTGGAATCACAGGGTGGGATTGTGATTGTATCAAATCTATTCACCATGCTAAATTATTGGCTGAATAATTTCTGAAAATAAGTCTTGGTTCTTAGATTGCCCCTATTTGGGAGGTAGAATTGGAGCTGTTTTGGTGAGTTTTTGAATGAACACATCCCTGAGACCTAATCCTGGTGCACCATGGAGAACTTGATGCGTCAACCTTGGAAGGGTGACAACCTCAGCAAACGGTGCGAGGAGGGGAAGAGAGCGGGTGAGTAGCAATATTGATTTTAAATGCCTCTTATATATTGTAGTTATGGCCAGAAATACCAGAAGTGTTTTGAGAGGATGAGTAGTTTGTTGAAATTAGGAGAATTGGTGACCCACTATAGATTACCTGCTTTGTTAGAGTTAACTATAAAAGACTAGGCAAAAATAAATACAGCTAGTCCTCACTTAGTGACCTACTCGTTTAGTGACCCCTCAGAGTTATGACCGGCTCTCTGATGAGTTGGTATTATGGCGATGTACGAGAACTCGCATCAACTCTCTCAGATTACCTATATTTACAGTACACTATGCAAACTAAGTTCAGTACATTAGAGCTTAAAACATTTAAAATATATATGAAAAATGTTATAAATGATGCAAAGGTGACATTAAAACTATCTACCGATGGTTGAAAAACCCACTACCAGTAAAGTACATTATGCCTGAAATACCGGTAAGGGCTGCTCCTCATTTAGTGACCAATTCGTTTATCAACCGGGTTTCAGGAACGGAACCCGGTCACTAAGTGAGGACTACCTGTACCTTGGAGCAGTCCAAGGGAGCTTTTTCCTCAAGTAGGTGCTAACAATTCAACTCCCCCACCAAATGGATGAAAAAAGGGCCCCTGCAACCTGGCTGCTGGTCATTCTAAACCACCTTGGACTGTGGAAACTCCATGTGGGTGCCCTAAACCTATTGTAAGGGGCATGGGCAAGCTTAATATCTGATTAATAGTAGTTTTAGGTAAGGGCACACTTGCTTGTATTAATCGATTAGCTGACAGAAGCACCGTGTTCCCCCTGAGTTCCCACTGAGACCACCAGGAGAGAAATGGTTATGTTACCACTGTTTTGGGATCTGAAAAAAAAGGTAACCCCACCCAGAGGAGGCATTTTTAAGGCACAACTGCTCCACTATCCAACGTTCTCACAGCTACACGAAGTATATGGAGTCACACTAAACAGGGTGGGACACTGTGCTCTTGAAAATCTCTCTTCCACCCCCATCACAGCATTCTCTTAAAAATGGAGCCTCCCAAGTTCAATATCAGAAAAAACCAAATGTGATTTGTCTCAGTACTAGCCAGGGACTATCCACAGAAAAGCAAGACCACCCAGCTTGATAATGGATATGTGGCCAAAAGGGCTATTTGGGGAAGGCAGCTCACAAATGGTTCAACCTGCATCCTCACTGCAAAACAGGCAGGTTACCAGAGCCAAACACCCAACCCCTGAGCTCCAGTTGCTGGGCCATCTAGCCCAGGTGTAAAGCACCATCACAGTCCACTGAAAAGGGTTTACTGTGGAAGGAAGGGGTTTGAGACACCACCTTAGGAGACGTCTGAGTTCACAGAATCATCGGATATTAAGATTAGAAGGGACTTCAGGAGACCATCTAGTCTGACTCTCTGCTCAAAGCAGGACCAACCCCAGCTAAATTATCCCAGCCAGGCTTTGTCAAGCCAGGCTTTAAAAACCTCTAAGGATGAAACCACTTCCATAGGTAACTCACTCCACTGCTTCATCAACTTCCTAGTGAAAATGTTTTTTCCTAATAGCCAACCTTGACCTTCCTAGCTGCAAGTTGAGACCGTTGCTCCTACTTGTCATCTACCACCACTGAGAACAGCCTGGCTCCCTCCTCTCTGGAATCCCCCTTCAGGTGGTTGAAAGCTGCTATCAAATCCCCCCTCATTCTTCTGTTCTGCAGACTAAACAAGTCCAGTTCCCTCAGCCTCCCCTCATAAGTCATGTGCTCCAGCCCTCCACTGGATGCTTTCCAATTTGTCCATAACCTTTCTGTATTGGGGCCCCCAAAACTGGTCACAGTACTCCAAATGTGGCCTCTCAGTGCTGAATGGAAGGGGATAATCACTTCCCTCAATTTGCTGGCAATACTCCTACTATGCAGCCCAATATGTTGCTAGCTTTTTTGGCAACAAGGGTGCATTGTTGTCTCAAATCCAGCTTCTCGTCCACTGTATCCCCCAGGTCCTTTTCTGCAGAGCTGCTCCTCTCCAGTCAGTCCCCAGTCTGTAGCAGTGCATGGGATTTTTCTGTCCTGTAGGACTCTGCATTTATTCTGGTTGAATCTCATCAGAATTCTTTGGGCCCAAGCCTCTAATCTGTCTGGGTCATTTTGTATCCTATCCTTGCCCTCCAGGGTATCTACCAGTGCCCTCAGTTTAATGTCATCCACAAATTTATTGAGATTAAAATCCATTCCATCTTCCAGTTCCTTAATGAAGCTGTTGAACAAAACTGGCCTCAGTACACTGGGCTTGATCCCAACTGCCAACTAGACATCAAGCCATTGAGTTAACCACAACCAAGACAACTCCCTCAATAACACCCTATATTAATGGATTCCTTTCTCTGACCCTGATCTGCAGCCCACTATAAGCAATGGGAAGACTCCCAATGACTTTGTATCAGGTCATAGCTAAGCATGTCCCACACATTCATGCATGCATCCTCATGGCAACCCTGGGTGGGAAGGAATCAGCGTTATTCCCATTTTATAGATGAGAAACTGAGACACAGAAAGGGATGTGACTTGCCCAGTGTCACGCAGAAGGCTGGTGGCAGAGTTGGAAACAGAACCTAGGGCTACTGAGGGCGTGTCCAATGCTTTTGCCACTAGATCATGCTGCTGTCCACTGGAAGAAACAACTGAGCCAAGTGTCTTCAGTTGATTTACATTTTCCTAGTATCTTCAAGCTCTTTGAGCAGTATAGTGTCCACAGGTGCACTGCCCTATCTGCTGTTCTGCACATGCCCTCCAAGCACTCTATTCCCTGCTGAAGCATTATGGGGTAATTGCTGAGATTGTTCCACAAGGCAGTGCTGCAAACACTGGTGGGCAGCATGGCGGTGGCAGCTGCAAAAAGTGCACAACACATTTGTGCTGTGAAAGAAACCGCTGTAGACACATTGCCAGTTGCGTTGTAACCTGAGCTTCAAGAGGTTGCCACAGCCACAGTTGTGTCCATAGTGCAGTCAGGGCCCTAGTAACCCCCTACCACTTACACACACCATCAATGCACTTGTTAGTGGAAAAGCTACTATGCACCTGACTAAAAGGTCACCACCCAGCTTTCTCTGCCCAGGAAGCACAGGTGATATTGCTGGGTCAGTGCCACATCCCCTTCAACTGGCACAGCAGACCTGGGCCCAATTTCTTGCGTGTCACAGATTCTCTGGGTGACCTTGGGCAAGCTACTACATGGACTCATGCCTCAGTTTCCCATCTGTACACTGGGGATCACAGCATTGCCCAGCCTCATGCGGGTGCTGTGAGGACAAAAACATTAAGTTGCTCAGATATTAAGGCTGTATAAATGTCTATGACAGAGAGTAGATCCATTGAAGCCAAAGAGGTTATTAACCTGCGTGCTCATCTGATTTCAGCCCTAAATAATATTTGCAGAGATGGAGCCCTAGAACTACTGGGACAGGCATCGCTTAGGAGTCATTTACAGCTCCAGATAACAGTCCAACTGAGGAGTAGCATCCAGGCAGACCCAGATTTCTAAAGTCACTGGGAATGAATTGTGGGTGCGACCCCAGACAGAAGAGGAACCTGCTGTGGATGTTCTATATCACCAATGAATTTTTCCTGGTAAGCACTGTGTCTAACCTCTTCCTTCTGTTGCTAGGATCACTCCCTCCTCAGCATATGATAGAAATGAGCCTCTTTTCTCACTGATCAAAAAGCTTTTCTTTCCCCAGACAAAAAGGAACAAACAAATCAAGATTAAAAGAAAATCAAAATGAATTTTCTCCTCTTTCTTCTGATCCGTTTAATTTTCAAGATATGGTGCTGTTGAACAATTTCATGGAGAGTTACTTGGAGAAAGAATAGCTTTATTTTCAATGTCAGCACTTCTGCTGGTACTCTTCCCCCCACACCCCATGTAATGTATTTTTGTTTCCCTTTGAAGTCTCAAATAAACATGCAAAAACAAATGGTGCATCCTGGGGAAAAGGCGTGGAGCTGACAGCCTTTTCCAAGTTCCAAAGGGGCAGCCATGTTAGTCTTGTTCAGTAAAACAAACAAGGAGTCCTGTGGCGCTTAAAGACTAACAAATTGATTTATTTCATCCAGCCATATGGGAGTAGAAAAAACAGTTGTGCAACATGAAGTGCAGAGACCTTGGTTGGGACTGGTTTGGGGCATGTTACTGCTTCTGTGCTTGAGCCCTGGGTTCAAATGTTAGGTCTAGATCAGGGGTAGGCAACACCCAGCATGTGTGCCAACAGTGGCACAAGAACCCATTTGGAGTGGCACGCAGCACCTTCTGCAATGTCACAGAAATTGTGGCTCCTGCCACTGAAAGCCACTCCAGGCAGCTTCCTTCAGGAGCAGCTGGGGCGCAGAGGGTCCTCTCCATGCCCATGTTCCAGGCATGGTGTGGATAGAAGATGTTTGGAACAGCTTCTCTCCATGGCGAGCAGCCACCAAGGAGCCACTTTGGGTAGCTTCTTTCCTCAGCATGCCTGCGGACCCCCCAACAGGAGCTGCTGCAGGGCAGCTTCTTTCAACGGCAGGGGACCCCCGTCCCCAGGCATGCCGTCAAGAGGAGCCACTCTAGGCAACTTCTTGCCACGAGTGGCTCCTTTCAGCAGCATGCCAGGGAAGTGCCCCTCCTCCCTGCCCCCCAACCTGCACCCATGGCTGCCACCAAATTTTCAGGCAGCTGCTGCTTTTATTTCTGTGGAGGGGGTCACTGGCACTGGCTGACAGTTGAGGAGCAGGGCCAGCACAGGGGTTGGCAAATGTTGCTGACCCCTGATCAAGCTAACAAATGCACTCAGGTTGGTTGATCTCATTCTCCCCTGACAGAGGTCAAATCCTGGTCCCATTGAAAGTCTATGGCAAATACTCCCATTAACTTTGATGAGGCCAAGATTTCACCCTCGCAATCTAATCTGAGGAGTGAAAATGCAGTGCTTGGCAACAAATGTCAACAGGCCCCAACAACAATGGTTTGGCCATATTGCTAGAATGACCCCATCCCAACTGCCTAAAATTGTTCTTGATGGAAGAGAGGCTGTGGATGTCCAAGAAGACTGTCATATGACATTGTACATATAACCCCAACAGATTCACTTGGTGACTCAGAACAGACTCAGATGGAATCTTCTCCTGGAATTTGCTCAGCTTTAGCCAAAATGGGCACTGGAAGGAGAGGCTGACAACTATGCTGAATCCCAAGTACATCTTTGGTCCTCATCACTGTAATATCTAGTTGTCATTAATCATTATCATATTTATTCCCAAAACTCCCTGCAAGGCAGGGCAGATGGAGAACTGACTGAGGCAGATAAAGACTAAATAAGTTGTTCAAGGTCCATGCAGTGAGTTCATGGCCTATCAGGAATGGAACTATGGTCTCCCAAGCCCCTAGCTGGTGCCTTGATCACTAGATCACCTTTCTCAGCCATTTCCAGAGGCTCATGAGTGGATGACTCACAGTTGCTGCATGGGATGAGCTATGTAGAGTTCAGAACAGGAATCAGAAAAGTAGAAGGTGTTGAAAGTCAGGCTTGTGGCTCACCAGCAGAGTTTGTGGGTGGTGGGCAGTAGCTACTGCTGGTCAGGGGTAAGATCTGTGGGCCAGGATTTCATCACTGGACTGTGGTTCATTATGGGATTCTGGGCAGGAGTGAGGGGTGATGGGATTGGAATAGTAGGGGCTGTGCAATGGGGAACATGGGTATTACAGGTGTGAACTCACGCTCTGGCTTCCACCTTTCCTGAATCAGTAGTGAAATTATATCTTTATTCTGCATGGTCACCTGCCTGCGTGTTCCTACTGTTGTGGACATTTCTTCTAAACCACCCCAGTCTGTCTATGCATCACAATGCAGACTTCTGTCAGTCCAGCTCCGTACACTCACCTACATCTGTCAGCATTTCTGATGTGCTCACCCTTGTAGGCATGAGAGGTAAAATTAGCCCTGATCATTTAAAGATCACCCTGGTGACCATTTCTGCTGCAGCCAGTTACTGCGTTTAAAGTTCCTTTAACCATTTCAGCTGCAAAAGAGATGTGGCATTTATGGAGTCCTCCCTCCAGAAATCATTATTGCAAGACATATCTTCAGATAACTCATTTGTACTTCTCAGCCGTAGCGGGTAAGTGCTTTCAGCAGGGTAATGCATTTTAAACTTCATTTGTGTGCCAGCCTAAATGTAAGACACTTTATTACTTTTATCTCTGCATCTCACTAGAAATACTTACTATCTGAGCATAAACAAGAGCTTAACCTGCTCTGTGCCATAGCTTTCAACAGCCTCAAGTGACATTCATCCTGATTTACTGCCTGGAAATTCCCTCTGTAAAGCAGCCATTCCTTGGCTCCAAACAGTCAGCAAGTTCCAAGTCAAGGAAGGATTTCACCATGCTCAGTTCTCCTATGTGCATTGCTCTATGGATTGAATAATCATAGGTACACTGGCTTCACCTCCCCTAGTTGCACAGCGGCAGAAGGTGGGAGGCTGTGTGGGGACATCAGTCATGCCCAGAAGTCTGGACTTGCCAGTGCTGCCACCAGGACTGCGGGGGCGAGGTGGTCCATGAGTGGCAGGGTAGGAGCAGGACTGGGGGGGGGCATCCATGGGCAGCAGGTTGTGCTGAGACACAAGCTGCCCCACAGTGCTGATCCTGCCCCTGCTGCCAAGACTACAGAGGGGGTGGCCGTGGGTGGTAGACAATGTTCCCTCTAAACTGATGATGCAGCTGAGCAACTTATGGATGCAGATGAGCAAGTTCCCTCCCAGTTCCCTGACTCAGGACCAGGCTGCTGGGCCACTGCACATCAGCTTCCCACGTGTGTCCATAACTTGCTCAGTTGCATCATCAGCTTAGAGGAGGAACATTGCTTCCCCACGGCATCGTGCGGTGGGGACAATCCCCTGTTTTTGCCTCCACCCCCCTGAGCCCTGCCTTCTCCCTGTGCAACAGGGCCCCCCACCTGCTTCCCCACGGTGTGGTCCCCTGATTATACCTTTGCCTGAGTCTGACCAAGGACCGACTCCCTTCTTTCCTCCCTAATCTGCCCATTTACCCCTTAATCCCTTCCCCCCTTACCTAGCCACCCAGCTGATGCTATTGCCTACATCAGGGATGGCCAAATTTTTCGAACTCAAGAGCCATGCAAGTTGATTATTAAATCTTTGAGAACCGCACTGAGGCATATAACCATATATTTTTATGTACTCCAAAATTACTAAATTTAAAATTCATTGCACAGTTTAATTTTATTGTAAAAAGAGAACAAATATTGATCCTACTAATGTCAGATTCTAATAATTACTTAAGGTTACCAAGAAAACTAGGCCTATACACTAAAAACTTAGCTGTTGCTCAATGTAGAAGACTGCAGGCTAGTGGCGAGTTTTTTAAAATCTGGGCAGCAACTTGTCAATGCAGTAGGTAAGAGCTCTTGCAGGTGTTGATCTCTAAGTATTGCACAATGTTTCAATTTAACAGATTTCATTGTGGAATACAATGCTTTACAACAGTTAGTTCTGCCAAAAATTGAAAGTAATCTACAGTTGGTTTTAAATAAACTATTTTCTTTTTATTTTTGTTTCTTATTATTCCACATCATGTTTAGAAGGTCTTGTAAAACATAATTATCTGAACAACAAGTAAACTGCATTAGGGCCTATAAGAAAATCTAAACATGTCGTGGCTTCCCTGCCCATGCTGCACATCTCCCCTTTCTCTGACCATGCCGCTGCTTCCCTGCCATCCCTGACCATGCTGCTGCTTCCTCGCCATCCCCGACCATGCCACCACTTCCCCTCAGCCTCCGACCATGTTGCCACTTCCCTGCCATCCCTGACCATGCTGCTGCTTCCCTGCCATCCCCAACCATACCACCACTCCCCCTCAGTATCTGACCATGCTGCCACTTCCCTGCCATCTCCAACCATGTGGCCACTTCCCCTCCATCCCCGACCATGCCACCACTTCCCTGTCATCCCTGACCATGCTGCTGCTTCCCTGCTGTCCCTGACCATATGACTGCTTCTAGGGGTTAAAGTATACTTTGGTGGGCCCCCAAACCCTGGCACAGGTGGGCCCCCCGATACCTGTCCCCAGAACCCATCCCCCACCCCAATACCTGTCCACAGAACCCACCCTCTGCCCCAGTACCCACCCCCAGACACACACACACACACACACAGAGCCACCCGCAGACAGACAGACAGACACACAAAACTCTCAGCAGCTCCCCCTCAAGCCCTTACCTCCGCTGTTTGCAGGCTGTCTGACCGGCTAGGAGCTGCTTCCAGCCACAAGCTGCTCCGCCCTGCTGAGGGATGATTTACAAACCCCCAGCCTGCTGCAGCTCTCTGCTGGGTGGGCTTAAGGAGGAGCAGGGTTTAAGGTGGAGTCACTGGAATGCTGCATTCCAGCTGCTCGTGCTATTTGGGGGGGGCATGGAACACAGTGTTCCAGTGCATTCCTCTATTTTTAGGGGTTCCAGAAGACTGTCAGCCTAAAAATAGGGGGCCTGGGAGCTGTGTTCTGGTGCATTCCCCCTTACTTTAACCCCTGACTATTTCCCCTCTGTCCCCAACCATGCCACGTGCCCAGGAGGTATATCTCTGGGGCCAGATAGGACCTGCAGCTGCCATGGGGGGTCAGTGTTGCCTGTGCAGGTGAGCGGATGCAGCTGTGCCACCACTCACCCACATGGCCTACAGGGAACATTGGTGGTAGATGAGGACCAGGGGTGCAGGGTCCTGGGTTGTAGGATCAAGACTGGCTATCATTTACAGCTGGCTGTGCCTATCACCCTCTGAGCTCCCTGGTTCTGGTCTTAGTCCCCAGGGATTCAGCAGCGCCCACCCACCCATTCAGCAGGGAGCCCCAGCTCCACCAGTGGCATGGTGGCACTCACTGGCTGTCTGTGCTCACCTTATTTCAGAGCTTCCCCTGCCTGGCTTCTGCCTGGGAGTGCAGTCTGGGGCCTCCCCCACATATCCCTCCAGGTGGGACTCATGAGAGATCTGCTGCTGGGGCTTGGGGCACCCCATTATCCAGTCAGGAGCCCCAAACCACTTCCCCCCATCTACCTATTATTTGCTACCTGGCAGCCTTGTGTTGGAGGGAACCTGGCTAGTGGCTGAGGGAAGCACAAATAATGCAGGGAGGAGGAGGGATGCAGACTAATGCCCAGAACTGCAACCAGCATTACCCTCAAACTTTAACCTACTTTTTTTGTTCTGGGAGGCTCGACTCTTGCCCTGGTTGGTCCCGCCCTGAGGCTACCGAAAGTTGCAGCAAGGGCCTGGGGCAGGATGATTCAGCCCTGCCCTGTGAAACAAGGAAGTGCCACCTGGGGGAGAAAAAAATCAGAACACAGCTCAGAGATTTAACTTGATTAAATCAAACAGCCAACTGTTGGGGCAAGAGAAACTGCAATCTCAGTCCAGGAGTCCTGTGGCACTTAAAGACTAACAAATTTATTTTTTGCATGAGCTTTCGTGGCAGAAAATCCCACTTTGTCAGACGCCTTTAGTGTCTGATGAAGGGGGATTTTTCTCCCACAAAGGCTCATGTAAAAAATAAATTTGTTAGTTTTTAAGTGCCACAGGACTCCTTGTTTGTTTGTTTTACTGAACTAGACTAACAAAGCTACTTGAAACTCAGTCCAGTGGATGAAATAGCTGATCAGCAGACAGGGCTGTAACTAGTCCAGGGTAAGTGGGGTGAAGTTGCAGATGCCAAATTTCAGAGGGCACAGGGGATGGATCCGGCTCTCCGTGGTGAATGGGGATGGATCTGGATCCGGATCCATCCCCAGCTGCCATGGGGAGCTGGAGCTGTCCTCTGAGCTCTCTAAAAGTTGGCGCCTGGGACTTCCAGTGCAGCTGGGGCTTCCTGCGCCACCTAGGGCTCACTGCTGCCTTCTGGTGGTGGCTGTGGACAGATCTGGTTCCTCAATGCTTCAGTAGTAATGGGGAGCTAGATCTGTCCCCAGCCACTGCTGGAAGCCAGCTGCGGATGGATCCAGCTCCCCACTGCCTTTTGCTAGTGGGTGGGGATGGATTGAGCCCTGGGCCGGATTGGGGCTTGGGGGGGGAGAAGGGCGCCTTTGGGGCTGCTTGCCCCAGGCACTGAGGGAGTTAGTTACGGCCCTGTCAGCAGATTCTGCCCACAGCTAATCACTCAGACAGTTCCAGTGGCACTGAGGAGCCAGGATTTTTTCTGTGGGCCCATGGGCACCACCCATGGGCACCACCAGAGTTGACACTTATGTTCCTTATTATTGCAATGAACTGTTACGTTTGTATGTGTGCTACCAGTGCCCCCTTCTGGAGGGAATCAGAACTGTTTGACTATGGCTATGGCTACACTAGCAAATTAGTCTGGCCTAAGCTTGCCTGAAAGTTTGTGACCCACTACTGGGTCCTGACCCTAAGTTGGATAACCACTGGTCTAAAGAGTAGTCTTGGAATAGTGTCATTAGATTAGCATGCAATTTATATCTTTTATTTGCTTGTGGTAACTCCTGACTCCTTTATTGCATGATTGTTCACTGATTTGCTAATCAACAACCTAGTGTTTGTTTTATCTAAAGCTATGTGGACTTTAGAGAGTGTGAATGAATGAGACTGGGCCAATCCATTTCAATGCTAAATGGACGGACATGGGTCTATGAGTCAATAGTGGTGGGGAAGGTCCCAATCCCTGAAGGACAGAAGTTCCTGGTGTGGTATCTGGAGGCAGGGGTGTTCCCTTGGGGACTATTGCTGAGTGGTCAGAGGGACACATATAACGGCTTGGGACTGATTACACATGGGAGGCTAGCATGGGGTGACCCCAGAGTGAGTAGTCATCTGACAAAGCAGAGTAAGTTCAGGTTCTGGAGTGGAGCTCTGGGAGTCACAGCAAAACACCAAACCAGATTCTGGGAGCGGCCTGTCATGAGGTGATTTAAGGATAGTCACTTTTTATGATTTGAATTTTAATGGTTATAAAGCTGCCCAGCTACTGGCATCAGCTCAAGTGTGTAAATTCAAATCAATAAAAGACTTTCACAATGTTTAAAAATAAGCCAAGATTTTTATTTCAAAATTAAAGAAACCCAAGAAGGTAAAATTTTGTCAAGCTTACCAAAGCCCTTTGGGTGTGAGGGGAAACAAGCAAG
>ML681971.1:4773720-4800400 GCA_007922195.1 Podocnemis expansa | reverse complement strand
GGGGGGGTGCACTGTGGAGCTGGGGCCACAGAGGGGGGTTGTGGGGGCCTATAAGGGGCCCCACAATGATCCTGTGCCTGGGGCCCCCAATTTCCTAAGGCTGCCTCTGCATCCAGCCCCCACTGGGAGCAGCTGCAGCAGCATGTGTCTTAGCATTGGAGCCCACGGCTCAGCCTCAGTACCTCATTGTTTTGGCCATGGTGGTGGAAACCAAATAAGGGTTGCATGGCCCAGATCTAAACCCACCCCCAGGGAGGGTCAGATGTAGGCACGGTAGGTTCAAAAAGGGGTAGCAGACACAAGGGCCACAAGGCTCAAGGCTGGGATTTCTGAAAGACCTCATGGGAGTCAGGCACGCAACACTCATTGACTTTCAGTAGGTCCCCTTGGAAACGCCAGCCTACGTTCTGCCCAGGTTTGGACGGTTTCATCTCCAACCTTCTAGCAAGCCCCTCTTGGCCAGGAGCTGGGATTTCATAGATTCATAGACTCTGAAGTCACAAGGAACCAATATGGTCATTTAGTCTGATGTCCTGCACAATGCAGGCCACAGAACCTCACCTACTCACTCCTGCAATAAATCCCTAGCCTATGACTATGTTACTAAAGGCCTCAAATCATGATAAAAACTTTAAGGTACAGAGAGAATTCACCAGCAATTGAGTCATGCGCCATGCTACAGAAGATGGAGAACCCCTAGAGCCTTTGCCAATTTGCCTGTTGCAGGGTATGCCCTCCCTAGTGCCTCTTTCAGGGGAAAAGCACAACAGGCACGTACAAGGAGGACACCTCTGCAACCTTATTACTTACATAGTCTGCACAGTACAATCCTATGGCCACAGAATCCACAACAAAGTCAGTATGCACCTTCTGGGTCAGGGCAGCACAGCCTAATGTCTACAAAATCCACAATGGAGTCAGTACGCACCCTTTGCGTCAGGGCAGCACAGCTTAGTGCCTACAGAGTCCACAACGGAGTCAGTACACACCCTTTGCATCAGGGAAGCACAGCCTAGTGCAGGGGTCTCAAACAAATGGCCCATAGTCCACATGCAGCCCCTAAGCTATTTCCTGCAGCTTGCAGTGACACTATTGCTACCAATATCTGCAATATTGTTGTATGCAAAGGTTTCAGTGGTGCGGCCCGTGGGCTAACATACTAGTCCTCACGCAACCCTCTACTAGTCCTCATGTGGCTCTTGTGGTGATTTGAATTTGAGACCCCTGGCCTAGTGGCTACAGAAGCCACAACAGAGTCAGTATACACCCTTTGGGTCAGGGCAGCACAGCCTAATGGCCACAGAATCCACAACTGAGCCCCTGGTGGGATGAGGCTGCTTGTAGAGGGCATGGTGCCCAAGTGGGGTGGGAGCTCAGGTCCTCCCATTCCACTGAGCCCCAGCCCAGCGCCCTATGGATACTGAGGGGGTTAGTACCACATCTGCAGGGGACGGGGCCATACCAAAACACACTGGGATGTTTTTTGTAGTATTCACAGTGCCCCTTTCCAAGCCCCCTGGGCTACTCCCTATCTCAGTTAGTCTTGGGGATCCTCATACAGGTCTCTGGCTGCCATAGTCTCCAGGGCATCCATCCTCAGGTAGTTCTCCAGTGGCTTTCACTCCCCAGTGGAGTCTCTGGGGTCACACCTTCTCTCCAGCCAGGACTGGAGCAGATTTTGGTCAAAAGCCTCTAACTTGCATCCTGCCTTCTCACTGGCCACCCTAGAATGAGCTATGCTGCTCCCTTTTGTACCTGCACAGCAATCCGAGCATGCCCAGCAGAGCTTAAGGGGCAGGGCTTCCCCTCCCTGAGGCCAGATGTGGCTTCTCTAGTGTGCAGAGTGCCCACCCTGTCACACTGCCCTAGGGGAAAATTTCTTCCTGACCCCAGTATGGTGATCAGTTAAACCCTGAGCATGTGGGCAAGTCTCATCAGTCAGCAAGCCAGAAAGAATTCCCTGTAATAACTCAGAACCCGCAACATCAATCATCCCATCATCACATCTGCCGTCAGAAGCAAAAATTTTTCACAGCCATGGGTGATCTAGCCAGTTTAGTCTCATTATTAAGTGCAAGCCTGATCAGACAGCCTCGTCTACGCTTAAAAGTTTTGCCGTCATATCTATGTTGGTTAGGAATGTGAGAAAAACCACCCACCTAAGTGACAAAGCTGTGCTGGCCTAGCATACACTAGCTGTGCTCGCCTAGCATAGACTTACAATTTATGCTGTATCAGCCACATCAGCATCACTACTACAGGCAGTTTTATGTGGTATCAGCCACATCAGCATCACTACTACAGGCAGTTTTATGTGGTATCAGCCACATCAGCATCACTACTACAGGCAGTTGCTAATGTAGCTCCACTTAGAAACTCTACCTGCAAAGCTTAGCGCAGGCAAAGTGGCCCTGCTAAGGGTGCCAGGGGACTGTGCTTACACATTGGTCCCCTCAGTGGAAAGAATACTCTTCAGCTGGGCTCAATTCTGGCCCTGGGACAAACAAAATAGGTAGGAAAAGCCTCATTTTGGGCCACTTTAACATTCGGGTTACCCAAGTGGTGGAATCTCCATCTTCAGGGGTCTTTAAGGTGAAGCTTGACAAAGCCCAGGCTGGAATGATTTAGTTGGGGTTGGTCCTGCTTTGAGCACGGGGTGGACTAGATGACCTCCAGAGGCCACTTTTGACTCTGATCTTCAAGGATTCACTTCTACATGCTCAAAACATTTTGTTTTGGACCCTTTTTTAAATGTTTTTATTTCATAGAGTACTGCACAGAGCCTGTTCGACTCAGCAGGGTGGCCAATCCACCCTTCTTGTCAGACTTTCTAGAATCTTGGGAGAGGCAAAGCTGGTAACATCTGTCCCACTAGGGCATATGGACTTAGCCTGACATTTGCTGAGGATTACCTGTCCTCCAGAGGCCTGGAACTCCCTTTAAGTCTCTGTTTACAGGCACTGCTCCACTAGGATCCAGCTCAGGACCTGTAACCCAGGCAGGCAGAATCAACCCTCAGCTATTTTGTTGGACCCTGAGCTTCTTCTTACCTCCCTTGCTGCTGTAGACTGATGCAACCTGTGGCCCTGCTCATCTCTTTTCTGGGGTGTTGTCACTCTTGGGCAGATACATTTGCTGTCAGGTCCTTTTTTCTCTAGCTTCTTGGTCTGCTGGTGCAGCTTCACCCCCCCTCTCTAGGAACAGCCAGATTGGTTAGACCAGTTGGTCTATCTAGCCAAGTATCCTGTCTTCCCGTGTCAGCTTCATCAAAATGGCATTTTCCAACCAAAAACTGGTTTAGCTAATTGTTTGCAACCTGCTTCAAGTTCGGAGTGGGTGTAGGGAAGGTCGATGTGTGGGCAGTGACAGGAGCTGGCACGTTGACTCTGCTCTAGCTGTATATAATCAGCAGGATGTGGAGCCCTTTCCAGGGCACTGAAATTCACCTGAACCGTAGTTTGGATGAAGAGGAGCTGCCAAGGGTTGGGGGAAGCTCATTCTGATGCAAATGAAGGGATTTTAATTATTTCCACAGCTAATTGCCTAGATGTGCCAGGAGCAGTGGGGCAGGGATGGAACTAATTACGGGCTGGCATGTGGCAGCTGCCTTCAGTAGCTGGACTTTATGTTTGTGCAGAGGACAGACACTTCGGACTGGGGCTGAGGTTATTAGTGTTAAAACTCCACAGCAGGTTCCATGTGTTCAATTAAATACCTTCACTTGTGGCACAATAATGCCTAGGTGTCTTCTCAGGAACCTGGATGGGAGGCAGTTAGGATAATCCCAAAGCACGGGGAAGATCAATCAAGTTTAGCAGAGTGGGGAAGATGGGGTCCCCCCACCCACATCCAGTCTCCATTGAGCCCCTGTTAATGGATTCAGTTTGGGGGAACAGAACCTGCTCCCTCTTCTGGCCAATCCAGCATGGAGGCGTCCCTCTCTTGTGCCTGTATAGAATAGAGGCTGGTGTAGGTCCCATGGCATTGACTGGAGTGGTCAGAGGTGGCCTTAGGCAATTGGGGGCCCTAGGCAAGGACCTTTTATGGGACTTCTTATAGGCCCCCAATGCCACCCTAACCACTCCCCTCAGGTCCCACATCCCACGGGAGTGGGGAGCAGGGAGGGCCATGGATCGCCAGGACCTGAAGCTGAACCGCCTGCCTGCCCACCCAGCCTCTATACAGCGGGGGCGGAGCAGGACTCCCCATCTACCCCCAGCCAGCCGCACCTCCCCAGGAGAAGGAGAGTGGCTGGCACGGCACTGCAGCTTGCCAGGAGTGAGGCCCCCTGGAGTGGCCTGCTCTGAACAGTTTGGGCTGCTTCACCCCTTGCCACCCCAGACCTGAGGTTCTGTTATCCCTTGATTGAGCATGTGTGCCTTGCACACAAAACCTGACTCTGTGGGACCTGGGTTTGAGGACTGGGAGTTTCCAGGCATCCACACTGCATTGTAAACCCGAGTTTACAGTTTCTGGCCCTGGGTCTTGCTGCCATGCATCCATATGTAGTATGCAGACCTTCTGACTTAAGTCTGTAGTGTGACGTCCGTCCACACTGCAAAAGGGCTGGAATGCAAACTGCAGTGGGACTTGAGTTCTGACCCATCCCTTAGAAGACCCAGTCCTGAGTGCCTCCTGACTTGAGTCAGATGATCAGTGTGCAAACGGAAGTGTGGCCTTGGTTTAAACCTGAGTCAGACCCAGCCCAGAGTGCAGTGTTAATATACCCTAACAGACCTAGCGTCTACACTGCCTCTGCCATAATGCAGTCTTGTCTTCCTTGACTTGTCCTTGTTCCACTTTCAGATCCTTGCCAGACCCATCTTCCTCGTGACACCTGTTGGGAATCAAACTCCTAATAATGGCTGGGGATGATCTCTCACTTAGCTGATGTCTTTGCATTTATCAGTCCAAGCAGTGGTTCTCACCCTTTTTCAGGTCATGACACACTTGGTAGAATGTCACAGATCTAGAGGACACACTAGGCCACTCCCTCCAGGCCAAATCCAGCCATCTCCCTGGCTCTGCGACATACCTACCTCTGTGTGCTGACACAGTAATGTTGAGAACCACTGAACAGAATTTGTAGAGTTTGATATAAATCAAATCCATTGGGTCTTCTGCTCTCTTCCCTTTGTGAGGGAGCCAGTGTGTCTCTGCGTCCCCTGAGCTACATCAGAAAAATCATTTGTTCTTATTTGTAAACAGCACCCCCCTACTGACTCTTTCTTCCAGTGGCTTTCCTCTCTTGTTGATTTCACAAGCTCTTGATTAATATCAGGCTTACTAGGCAAACAGACACAGGTTGTGAGGCCAAAGAGGGAGATAAGCCTCTATTGCCAACTGTCTGAAAGGAATATTCCTGAAATCTGTAACCTCCTGATGACCTTCTTTAGTCCCAAATCCTTAAGAACACAATTTTCAGCACAGCCACATTGCTCCTTAAATATTATATGTGTGGATATTTCACCATGAGTCTGACAACCATTGGGCTACTGGCTTTTGGTAGGGACCTTGCATGCCACCCTTTGGCAAGCTGTTATGCACATATTTGAACAAGGGGATCCTGCTAAAAACCTGTGCCCTGTGTCTATAGGGTTCTTGGCACCAGCAGGTCTCTGGTCACAGGCAGCTGAACACTTTTGAGTTAAAAAAAAATAGTAAGAGAACCAAAAATGTGCCCCTGTGGCTAAACAAAAAAGTACAAGAAGCAGTTAGAGGCACAAAGGAATTCTTAACAACAGGGCTGAAACTACAGCAGGGCAAGTGGGGCTTTGCCTCAAGCATGCTGGAGCAGCTTGATTGTGCCGCTCCATTAAAGGGCACGTTCCTTGCTGCTGGCCCCAGGCACTGGCCATTTTAAGGGGTGTGTTTCAATCGGAACATGCCCTGGGCACCGAATTCCTTAGTTACGGCTTTGCTTAACAAAATGGAAGTTAAATCCTGTGGAGGAAAATAGAAAAAAGCAAAAACTCCAGCAAGTGAAGCATAAATGGTAGGTTACTTACTAGTAAACATTCTTCTTCAGGATGGGCTGCTTGGATTCATTCAGTGTTAGGTGTTTACGTGCCACAGCGCACGATTGGCCAGAACTTCTTTTAGCCTTAGCCTGTCAGGACAGGGCTGGCAGCCACTGCCCCCTGGCCAAATATATGGCTCCAGCCCCGCTCCTCCCCAGTTCCCATTAATCGCTAACTCCGAGTAGTGGGGATGGCGGGAGGGGACTGAATGAATCCGAGCAGCCCATCTTGAAGGACATTTACTGGTAAGTAACCTACCGTTCTTCTTCGAGCGCTGCTCGGATACATTCAGTATTAGGTGACTACTAGCCGTACCGTGGAAGGTGGGCGGAGTTAGACTTTATCTGCCGTCAGCACGGCTACCCACAAACGGCACAACACCCAAACTGGGTGAAGAAGCAGTGGGCCACCAGGCACATGCCTATGGGCACACCACCAAGTGCAAGATCCTCAGGAGGAGGCAAGCATGAGAGTGCTGAGGGGTCATTTGCCACTCTGTCAGGGGACTATAAGCCTAACAAGTGCAGTCCCTGGTTCATTGTCAGGGAATTGCTATATCATAACAGTCAGAAGAACCTTGTCACCAGCAAGACCGTTTAGTGTAGAAGGGTGGCCCCTTCCTAGAAGCATCGACTCCTGAGAGAGGCAGTCGTGATCCAGGGCAACAGATTCCCACAGCTGCAGGCGAAGGGCAAGGGTGGAATAATTGCTGCCCTTGCCACCTCAACCCCAAAAGGGGGAGGTGAGTTGGGTTAAGTACTAACCAAGACTGGGGCAGGGAGCACATTGCCCCTTCGCCAAACAGGAGATAGGCAAGAGGCCTTCTCCATGGGCGTACTGGCAGGAGATGCCATGGGTAGGGTTGATAAGGGGTGCCCTAACTGAGGTGTCCCAGCTCCATATGGAAGCTAACGCAGGAAGAGGGGTATGAGGAAGGAGTGGGGGGGGATCCCTACCCCTCCATCTGTTGATGCATGGGGATGGAGGCCCTGGAGGGAAGGCTGCAGAATAAGTCCTAGATGCTTGGCAGACCCACCTCTGGGGCCTGGAACATCAGAGACACTCCTTCAGGGAGGTCATCATAAATGGAGATGTGGACATCTCAGAAGGGTCCTTCCTTAGAGGTAACCCTTAAGCAGGTTATTGTAGTAAAAAGAGAGCCTTAGGAACACCTATCCTTGTATCAAGAGAGAAACTAGGAGAAAAGTGATTGAATTCCCCATGTTAGGTTGTTCCCAACCAAAAAAGGGGGCAATAACCTGAGGTAGGGGTGACAAAAACATCACGGGGTTCTGGTGGCGGGGAGGGCTTATGCAACTTCAGCACTTGGTGCGCATTTCTGTCCCCTGCCCCAGTACTCTATTCTTCCGGTATGCAGACTCACATAGGGAGAGGTGTGCCGAATCAAGGGAAGGAGTATTTGGCCATCTCTGTAGATGGGTGAGGTCCACCTCAAAGGTCATGCTTCCAACTCCAGAATCAGAGTGTTGGAAAGGGCATGCAGTTCGGAAGGCATTCTCATCTCTCACTTCTATGGAGAGGCAGTCAACCTTCATAACATAGCTGGATGACTCATTCTAGTGGCAGGTGCAGGTGTTGGGTCCTGGCTACAAAGGGCCAACTACGAGGGACCTTGCATAGGTCCTTATGAGGAGAATGGTGACACCTTAGGCAAGACACAAGTTGGATGTGGTATGTAACTCCTGCTCCAAGGGAAGGAGTATTATTGGTGCGCCACCCCATGTATTGGAAGGGTTAAGGCTTGGGCAGGTCCCTATTGGGAGGAGGGAAGGATCCCAGGAAGAGGAGAAAAGTATAAGGCAACCCTGACTTAGGGAAGACAAGAGAGAACTGCTGTGTCCTTTAAGGAGCACAGAGGGGCAAGAGGGAACGTTATGAAAAACGTCACCCATAAGGCATCAGGCTTTCCAGTCCATTAAGGACTATAAGCTTCCTTGGGCCAGAGTTCTGCAAGGGAACTACCCTGAGCTGGAAACCACAGGTCCTCAAATGGTTCACTCAGATGTACGAGTGCCGATGGTGGTTAGAAGTTCTATCCCCTACTATCTCCCTTCGTAGCAATTCTAGGGAGGAGATGGGTGCAAGTCAGGGCAGCTCCTAGACAGCTGTCTAGAGCTTACAGGAGAAGCGACCCTTGCCTGGTAGAGGGAGGCACCAGAGCAGAGGGGGTTCAAGTCAACGGCTAAACTGGGGTCCGCTTGTGAGCAGAAGGACCAGTGTAAAGTGGTGAAGGTCCTTGGGAAGGAGGGGTAGGGGCTGAAAAGGCAAAAACCCCTACAGTGAGACTCGAGGATCTCACAGGCAAAAGCCTAATACAAGTCTGAAGAGCATAGCCACTATATAAAGGGGGCACTGCCTGGCGACGAGTTAGGAGAAGATAGAGGGCAAAGGGGGATGAGCTTGCCCTCTTACCCATCACCTAGGGGGTGGGGGTGCATCATCCCACAATAGCTTCCCTCAGATCCATTGCAAGCTGACACGGATGAGGAGCGTTCTTGGGGTAGCGACATGGGAGCATCCCCTTTCAGTGTGCCCGACTGGGAAGGAGTTGCCGAAGTGTAGGCGTCCTGCCTTTGACCCAGAGGGCTATAGGTTTTAGTTTGTTTTTTTTTTTTTTTGTGGCTTCACATACCTCTATGACTTCTGGGTTCCCACCGAGGCTCCAGGGCATATGCGTCTGGAAGCAAGTGCGTATGAGGAGAATTTTCCAGTGGCCAGGCCCCTCCTTGACCCAAAGGGTATTGGAAGGGAAGAGGGAGGCACATTGTTCCTGGAGAGAAGGAAGAGGTGTCCCGAGGCTGATTGTGAGGGGGTGTTTAGCGAAAGTGTTTGGGTTTCCGCTCTGAAGTTCAAGGATTCTTATGGAGGGAGAGCAACCCTATTGGAGTTGATCACCTATAATGAGGCAAGGGGACCAACCTCCTGTAGTCCAAAGGCTCCTGAAGATAGCTGTTTCATTTGTGTGTGTGTGTGTGTGTGGTACAACAAGGACCCTTCCCCCATGCGTCGAAGGGGTCGCGGTAGACTGGGGATGTTGAGGTACCCAGGGAGTGAGTGTCCCCAGGGCTCTGAGTGCCGACCTCTGTACATAGACGTCATGGATCATGGAGTCAGTGGACAGGTAGAGAAGGAGACTGCCCCTCTAAAGAGAAGTCTAATATGGCCTACTGTAAGGCCTGGGAGAGGTCAAGATCCTGAAGCCGGGCTGCCCGGCGTGTAACCACGGCCCTAGCAATGCCGCGGATAGCCGTGTTCAAGGCATCGAGAGCCACTATAAAGGCATGGTGAGATGCCAGGACACCTTCCTTGACGAAGGCATTCAAATTCCCCAAGTATGTTTGTGGGAGGAGACTGCTGAAACTCCTCATAGCATTTCTGAGGTCTAGGGAATCTTTTTTACCACGGCCAGGACCCCTCAGCTAAAAAGCTGAAAACTGAGTAGGCTTTTTTTTTTTTTTTTTTTTTTTTTTTTTTGTAGCCAGGAGGTCAAACCTTCCGGGACTCCTAGAGGACCCTGGGTGAATCAGTAGGCTCAGCCAGCATGTCCCAGCAATGTCATGGGCACAAGTATGGGGGGGGGTAGTATAATGGCGGCCAGAGAGGTTTGAACCCCAGGTCAAATAGGGGGTTCTGGGTTCCCTCGAGGGGTGTGACCCTGACCTAGGCTGAAGGTATTCAAGTGTGGTAGGGTCTCTTCTGTAAGGCCCTGGTCCCTGCTCGGCTGTAATCGGGAGAAGGGACAACCCCAGTACTGGGGTGCCCTCACTGGGGCCATGGCACCGAGTAGGGATTCCCCTTGCAGGCCCTCAGTAGGAGGTAGCCGGTTTCAAGTGCAGTGCCAGGAAGAACTGGTGCCGCAGACCCTTCACTAAGGGGCCAGGCCTGAGGAATGCACTTCAGATCTCTTGCGGTGCCAAGGCAAGGTTGTCGGGCCTGTAGGCATTGGAGCCTGTAGCCGCGCAGTGGCACGGGCCAAAGTAATGACCGGCTCCCCCTGGTGCTGGGTAAAGTGGAGGAAGGAAGAAGACAGACTTACCACTTGTTTCGGCAGCCTGTGGTGTATTCAGGGGCTGGAGGGCTTCTGTCACTTCAAAGGCCTCTGGTGTGGTTGGCACCATGATAGACTCCAGGTACTCACCCCGGGGGGAAGTGCCAGAGACGGCGCCAGCACTTGGTGCTGGAGTAGGTCCTGAGTGCGCTTACCTGGATTCCGCTGGGGAGCGGCGTTGAGAGATCCCATGCCAACTCAGTACACGCTGCCAGGTTAGAGGCCGATTGCGGCTGTATTCATAGCCGGAGAGTGGTGTCGAGGGGGCTCAGGTGCCACCTGAGCACACTGTGCCAGGTTAGAGGCCAATCATGGCTGTATTCATAGCCGGAGAGTGGCGCCGGAATGGCTTCGGTGCCAACTGAGCACACAGTGCTGAATTAGAGGCCGATCGTGGCTGTATTCATAGCTGGAGAGTGGTGCTGGAACGGCTTCGTTGCCGACCAAGCACACAGTGCTAAGTTGGAGGCCGATCGCGGCTGTATTCATAGCTGGAGAGCAGCGCTGAGAGGGCGCCGGTGCTGACTGAGCTTGTGGTGCCGGGTCTGGTTGCGGCGTTTCTTCAGAGCCGGAGATCACTGAGCAGAGCCGGCGAATTCCTGGTGTCAGCTGCAGGCCCGTTCCTGGGCACGCTATGCAGTCTTCACTCCCTGCTGAGTCTTTTGCTTAAGACCTGCAAATATAGCATAATGCACTCAGTGAAGCTCACACGGGCATTAAGAAACCCTTCCAACGTGTTCAGGTTTCTGTTGGAAGGACACGGTGGGAGTGCCGGTGAAGTCCGCAGGCAGATCTTCCAGTGAAAATACACGTAAAACAAAACAAAGAGACAGGCCTTTGCATAAAGCAAGAACAGGCTGTTCCATAACCGTCGCTGAGGGCAGAAAAAAAGGAACTGGGGAGGAGCAGGGCTGGGGCCATATATATGGCCAGGGGGCGGTGGCTGCCAGCCCTGTCCTGACAGGCTAAGGCTAAAAGAAGTTCCGGCCAATTGTGCGCTGTGGCACGTAGACACCTAATACTGAATGAATCCAAGCAGCGCTCAAAGAAGAACATATAATTAGGGAGGCTAGGAAAGAAAAAAAGAAGAAGTTGAAGCCAGTTAGCCAAAGGCTCAAAGTAACAGCGGAAAATGATGAAGTACACCAAAAGCAGGAAGAATGTTAAACAACCCGTGGGGCCACTGGACCATCAAGATGATAAAAGAGCATTCAGGGAAGATAAGGCCATTATGGAAAAACTAAATGAATTCCATGTATCTGTCTTCATGGCTGATGATGTGAGGGAGATTTTCAAACCTGAGCTGTTCTTTTTAGGTGACAAATCTGAGGAGCTGGCCCAGATTGAGGTGTCATTAGAGGCAGTTATGGAACAAGCTGAATGATTAACCAGTAATCAGTCACAAGGATCTGATGGTGTACACCCAAGAGTCTGAAGGAACTCAGTGTGAAATTGCAGAACTATAACAGAAGCCTAACAAACAAGGAGTTCTGTGGCACTTTTAAAAACCAACAAATTTATTTATCACATAAGTTACTTAGGCATGATCCCACTTCATCAGATGAACAAAAGGGAAAATGAAGCATGTTAGATATAAATATAAACATACAGAGAAGGATGGGTCACAAGGTCAATTCAAAAAGCTCCAGATGGATAGACTGCTAGCCCATCTCTACAAAATAAACAAACTGTTTTGATTCAAACAGCATGGAAGAGGGGAGGCAAGGGCTGTATGCAAAAGCTGAGAAGGGCAACAGAGAGGAAATTACCTTTTGTGATGACTCAGTCGTTCCAGAATTCTATTTAATCCCAGTGTGAAGATATGAATTCCAGTTGTGCAGTTTCACACTATAATCTGTTTTAAAAGTATTTTTGCTGAAGTACTGTAACTAACATGCTTTTTTTTTTTTTAACAGAATGTCCATCTAGACCAGGGGTCTCAAATTCACGGCCCATGGGCCACATGCAGCCCCTAAAGTTATTTCCTGTGGCCCACAACCACACTAGTGTTATTGATATTTGCCATGTTGTATGAAAAAGTTTCAGTGGTGTGGCCATCACGGTGATTTGAGTTTGAGACCTCTGATCAAGGCTGAAATGTTCCCCTACTGATTTTTGAATGTTATCATGTTTTATATAAGATTTGTGTCCATTGATTTATTTTTTTCACAGAGACAGCCAAGTTTGGTCAAGGTGTACAGCAGAGGGGCATTGTTGGCACATAATCTCCTGTATATCACATTGATAGATGAACAGGTGAATGAGCCCCTGATGGAGTGGATCATTTGGTCCTAAGATGGTGTCACTTGAGTAGATAGGTGGCCAGAGTTGGCAACAGGGTAGGCACGTCTACACAGCCCTTTTATTTCGAAATAACAACTGTTATTTCAAAATAAAAAAAATTTAGTCTACATGACGTTTCCTGATTTTGAAAGGACGGACCTCGTCCTTTCAAAATAAGGATCGTTATTCCAAAAAACTAAAACCTACCCCCCCCAAAACGGTCGTTATTTCAAAACGGAGGTTTCAAAATAACGGCTTTAGACCTGTTGTTTCGAAACAACACCGGTTCGAAACAGCGGTCCCTTTGCCGTTATTTCGAAACATCCGTTTCGAAATAACGGCTGTTTCGATTCCGCGGTTTCCCTTATTTCGAAAGGACTCCTTTCGAAATAAGGGTTTTATTTCGAAATCGGTCCTTTCAAAAGGACCGATTTCGAAATAAAATGGTCTGTGTAGACGTGCCCGGTTTGATGTAGGGATGTGTGCCTGGCTCCTGTCCCTGTTGTGTGGCTTGTAGTTGCTGGTGAGTATTTGCTTAAGGTTGGAGTGCTCTCTGTAGGCGAGAAGAGACCTACCTCACAAAACTTGAGACAATGATGGATCCTCTTACAGGAAAGGCTGTAAATCCTTGATGATGTGCTGGAGAGGTTGGGGGCTGTAAGTGATGACCAAACGGCATTCTGTTGTTTTCCTTTTTGGGCTTGTCATTTAATGGTAGATTTCTGGGTACCCTTCTGGCCCTGTCAATCTGTTTTTTTCCCTTTCTGAGGTGGGGATTGTAGTTTTTAGAATGCTTACCAGAGATCCTGATAGTGTTTGTCTCTGTCTGAGGGATTGGAGGAAATGCGGTTATATCTTAGGGTAAGCTGTAGACAGTGGGTAATGTGGTGTGCCCTGGGGTGCAAGCTGGTGGAATGTAGGTAACTAGAGTGGTCACTACGTTTCCAGGATAGGGTGATGTTTCGTGGATTGTGGCCATCATTTATTTGTACTGTAGCGTCTGGAAAGTGGCTCTCCCACGTAGACTGGTCCATGCTGAGATTAATGGTGGGGTGAAAATTGTTGAAATCTTGGAGGAATTTCTCAAGGGCCTCCTTCCCATGGGCCCAAATGATGATGTCATCAATGTAGCCTAAGTAGCAGAGTGGCACTTGGGGACGAGAGCTAAGCAAGTGTTGTTCTAAGTCAGTCATTAAAATGTTGGCATATTGTGGAGCCATGCGGGTACCCATAGCAATGTCATTGACTTGAAGGTATAAATTTGTTTACTTTGCAGAGAAAGACTAGCAGTCTATCCCTCTCGTACTGTCTGAATTTTCCATGTGACCCACCCTTATCTGTATGTATATATTTACAGCTATATTTTTCATTTCATTCATCTGATGAAGTGGTATTGTGCCCATGAAAACTTACATGATAAATAGATTTGTTAGTCTTTAAAAATGCTACAGGACTCCTTGTTTGTTTTGCTGACATAGACTAGCATAGCTATGCCTCAGGAACTTAACAGTAATATGTAACCACTGTTGAAAACAGCTTCTGTACCAGATGACTGAAGGATACCTCCAGGATATTACATTGATGCCACTTTTTAAAAAAGGGTCCAGAGGCAATCCCAGCAATTACAGGCTAGTAAGCATAATTTCAGTACTAGGCAACTTGGTTGAAGCCACAGTAAAGAACAGAATTATCAGGCATATAGATAAACACAATTTGTTTGAGAAAGAGTTAGGAAGACTTTTGCAAAGGGAAATCATACCACAGCAATCAACTATAATTGTTTGGGGGGGGGGGCGTGAAGAGCCAAACTAGCATGTGAACAAGGGCGATACAGAGTACTCAGATCTTCAGAACACCTTTAACAACTTCCCTCACCAAAGATTCTTAAGCAAAGTTAGCTGTCATGGGGTAAAAGGTAAGGTCTTTTCCTGGATCAGTAACTGTTTAGAAGATAGAAAACAAAGTGCGGGAATAAATGGTCAGTTTTCAGAATGGAGAGATGTAAATTCTGTTGTCCCCCAGTAGTCTGTACTGGGACCAGTATTATTAAAGATATTTATAAATGATCTTGAAAAAAAGAGTAAACAGTGAGATGACAAAATTTGCAGATGATACAAAACTGCTCAAGTCAAGCAGAGAGTTTCTTTGCAGTCTTTCTTCAGCAGCTATATGTTTAGGTGGATTTTGAATGCTGCTGCTCTTTTGCCCATCTTCCTGCTGCAAAATCCACTGTGGATCCCAAATCTTCTCCCAGCAAAGGGCCCTCTTCCCTTTGACAATCCAGAGACACTGGTCATAAACCCTTGGTCAGATGAACAGGGGCAGAGTTTCTGGTTTTACTTGTTTCCTTAGTTTAGCTGGAAACACTTTATGGATGTTTTAAGGACCCTGCAAAGTGCTGATCCATTTTTAAAGAGTCCATGAGATGTGAGAATGGAGGGGGAATAGCAACTTGGGCATTAAACAAGCAACAGCGGACTAGTCCCTGGAGGATCTCACCACTGAGTTTGTGCAGTTCAGAGGGGTTATGCCAATCTGTTAAACTCAGTGTTGCATGCTACTGGGGAAGCAAGGATGTAGTGAGGTCCCGGAAAGGATCAGGTACTTGGATGGAAAAGAATAGTCCTTACTGTAGCAGCAGATGGTATCAATCTTCATGCTTAAAGGCATGAATGGGAGAGCAGCAGCAGGAGGAAAATTTCTTTACAGCATAGTGGCATTGTTCAATGTGGTATTGGAGAGAGGAGGGGTTTGTGGCACTGTGCTATCTGTGGGAGCCTCCAGCTATCAAACTGGAGGCATTCTAGAGAGAAACACAGAAGGAGATGGAGTGATGAGTTTTCGCTGAGTCCAGTTTCATCCATCTTGCTGTTGATGTAACAATGAATCTAAAGTACCTCACCAAGGTTAGAGACTCCCTGTTGCCTTGAGAATACTGCAGACGTAGGGTCACTTTCAGTGTCTCGTGGAGTGACTACTAGAGCAGGACACCAGACTGGGCAGACCAGTGGTCCTAAATGGGGTCCAGCATCCACCTGTAAGGATCTAGGACAGCAGTTCTCAACCACTGTGTCAGGAAACATTACTTTTTTGCCACACAGTGGTAGGTGTGTTGCGGAGAGCTGGGGAAATGGCTGAATTTGGCTTGGGGGAGGTGGGCTGGCATGTCCTGTACACTTGCAATATCCGCTGAGTGTGTCGTGACCTGCAAAAGGTTGAGAACCACTGATCTAGGGTGCAGGTTTTTGCCATACCCTGACAGCGGTGCAGTCAGGAAGCACAGAATTCACACAGGCATGGGTGCCTGAATGCTCTGGCCACTGGCTTGAGAAAGGAATTGGAGACATTTGGAGGTTTACGATGATGAACAAGATGCAACCAAAATCTCTGCGCATAAGAGTTGCAAACTTGTAACAAGTCCAGAGCCTGATTCTAGATGTGGGGCACCCAGACATGTCTGTAGCAGGGTGTTCAAGACTGAACTCTTGTTTCCCAAGACAGCCTACCTCCTCCACTGACATGCACGTTGCCTTGTTATTGTGGGGTAACCCATGGGCTCTGGGTTTGTTATTGTAGGGTTACTAGCCAGTGCTAGCAACATAACACACATTGGCAAGCACTGGATACATACTGTTACATCTCCACTGAGGACAGAGCTTTTGGGCAGTAAGCCATTTCGAGGAAGCATTTATTATGTGAAAGAAAAGCATCCTTCAATTTATGTGGACTTTATGGCTCAGAAAAAACCTGAACCCAGTGTCCGAGTTTGGGACCCACAGGCTCCAGGCTGAGTATGGGAGATAGCTCTGTGATGGGTGAACACTCACAAAGTGGTGGGACTGAATATTTTATAACCTCCACCACTGAAGAGAGATTAATTAATCTCCTAAACTCATAGCTCCAGCATGGTGAGAATGCTGCAGCTTGGCCTGACTGATGCTAGTGCTTGTGACATTGCAAAAGCAGAGAAGCTGCAGGAGAAAGCTGCCCTGGGAAGCCAGGCTCCTGGTCCTCCCTCTTGGAGCTCAACTGAATTCAACAATTAATAAACTGAATTACCTTCAATAATGGCAATTGTAGTCACTTCCTACAGTGAAAACAATGAGGGGGCTGGAACACAGCTTATGACAAGAGGATGAGGGAACTGGGCTTGTTTAGTCAGCGTAAGAGAATAGGTGTGATTTGATAGCAGTCATTAACTACCTGAAGGAGACTCCACAGAGGATGAAGCTAGGCTGTTCCTAGTGATAGTAGGTGACACAACCACAAGCAATGGGCTCAAGTTGTAGTAGAGGAGGTCTAGGTTGGATATTAGGAAAAACTTTTTCATTAGGCAGGTGATGAAGCACTGGGAATGAACTACATATGGAAATGGGGGAATCTCCATCCTTAGAGGTTTTTAAGGCCTGGCTTGACAAAGTCCTAGCAGGTTTAATTAGCATTTGTCCTGTTTTAAGGAGGGGGTTGGACTAGTTACCTTCCAAGGGCCCTTGCAGCCCTAATCCTCTAGGATTCTATGATTCTGCTCAATGTTCTGTTGGTGTGGGAATCAGGAAGTTAGACGTCCAACCTGCTGCCTAGTGAGCTGGCTACGGGAAGCCAGAAGGAATTAAATGAGCAGGCCTTGCTTGGATATTCCATCCTGTCAATCATTCCAGAAGCCAGTGAAGAGGAAAATATTGCTACCAGTTGCTCCAAGCCAGGAATCTTCCAAAATTTCAAAAATGATGATAATAAATTTAATCTTCTATAGCACCTTCCATATAAGGATCTCAAAGCACTTTACATGCATTCATAAAAAAAACATGGCCTACAGCTATCTTTTGGGGTTGGAAAAGGGTTATTTACCTCCATATTACAGCCAGGTAAACTGAGCTACAAAGAGACATGTTTTACCCAATAACTGGGAATAGAATTTAGGTGTCCTGACTGAATCCAATGGTTTGAGCATCAGACCTCCCACCATTTATCTTTCATTTTCAAAAGAGATGGCTAAAGAAAGTAGCACCCCCAGAGCTACCTTACTGCCCATGCCTGTTTTTTTCAAACACCACTGTATTGTCAATGTCACCCCAGTTGTGTTCTTATGGCAGTGCCAAGAGTCCAGCCATATGCTGGGGACCCCAATGTGCTATGCATTATACAAAGAGCTTGTCTGCAGTGTGCAGCTGAGTTCACCTGGGCAATGCTGCCTGGTGGAGCTGCACCCAAGCCCACAGAATTCCCATCAACGGAAGCACACTCTAAGCAACCCAATCAATAGCTGGGAACTGGCTATTGCAAGTCAGGGTTTGCTCACTACAGGAACTGCATTTAGTCTTCAGGAGTCCTGAAATGCCATTCTAGGAGTCATTTCTCAATAGAAAGGTGTTGCACTTATGTCAAGGCTGTTTCCCCACTCTGGCACCCTGCAACAGGCCTGAAAAGCCACTGGCCTTAAAGCCTGATCTTAAAATTCTCCAAGGCCTCCAATTCCTGGCCTTGGAGTGGTATCGCTCCCACTACCCAAATGCAAAAACCCTCTTGAAAACTCAGGAGGGCGCACTTGGGAATTCCTTCCTGTGAGGTACTTGCAATCAATGTTCCCTCTAAGCTGATGATGCAGCTGAGCAAGTTATGGTATTTACTGAGCAGCAATTTATGAGGCCTGGGCAACAGTTTTTTGGTGCTGAAAGTATCAGCATGCCTACGTGCCTTAATTCAAACGTAATTCATAGATGTCTTTTCATTCAAACATCAATAAAAATGTTAAATTGAAGTACTGTAGTTTTATTAATTTACTAAACAAATGTGGGACAATGACACTTGCTGCCTGTCTAGCCTCTACCATCATCTACACTGCTCAGTTTTTGTTACCTGTCTTTGTCAGATTTCCAGAATACATATATAGACAAAGTGGGATTTTCTCCCACAAAAGCTCATGCAAAAAATAAATCTGTTAGTCTTCAAGTGCCACAAGACTCCTTGCTTTTTTTGCTGTACTAGACTAACATGGCTGCCCCTTTGGAATTTAAGTCCCTGTTATGCTGCCCAACTGGGGTAAAAGGGATTCAAAGTGGATCAGGCCCTAAATGTCCAAAACGTAGATTAAAATGAAGTAGGTAGCTTCAGACTTGATCACTTGGATCATGAGACTGACATGTTGAGGAGATTGTATTTAATATCTAGCTATCAACCTTGAAAATACACCTATTCTGCCCTCAGTAAACGTATTAAATTACCATGCATTGCAAATCACAGTCACTAGGTAGCAACTGCTTCCCAGATTCCCTCCGGGCAACACCTTAAGTAAAGTTTTCTGAGAAATTCAGAACTTTTAAAGGTGACAAGGGCAGAAAACATTTCAAGACAGTTTCTCACAGCATCACATCTCTGTAACCAGGGCCATCTTTTGTGCCTAAAGTATTTGCATCAGATAGAGCTAGGTTACAGTCTGTTACATTATCATGCCCAAAAGCTAAATATGGGACAACAATCCCCTAAGTGAATGACAAAAAATTGATTAGGCACACAGAAAACTTTAAACATTGTGAGTATCTTCCTTTAATATAAAGTGTCTCTAACATCTCAGTTATGGAGTTTATGTGTGTGTGGGGGGGTTATCCAAATCATTTTCAACAATAAAAGGGAGGCTATAATTAGTACGCCTGGAGTGTAAATACTCTCAGAACTAAAATAAGCAAAATGAGGTATAATTGAGATTTGTGTGTCTTGTAGTGGAATATAATAAAGGTAGTTTAATATTTTTTAATTTTTGACAGCTAAGGCAAACCTAATCAAAGCTGCAAGAAGCAAGAGCATAAATGGATTTGTGAAAGAAAATTATTATTTTTCTAACAAATTTTGGGGGAAATAGAAATACGGTCTTTTTTTTTTTTTTTTAATTATTGCACCACTGGCAATATTTTTTTCCTTCTGCCTTAAATGACTTTTTATCCTTTCAGTTTTTCATTTCATTTTCCTAATCATTAGGATTTGTTTCCTTCCATCACAGGAGTCTATACAAAGTTACATTGTAAAGCCCCACCTTGACAAACTGATTGCATTAGAATCTCTCACAGAAAAGAAATCTAAAATTAACCCAACTTGTTTTTGCTTATTTTAAAGGATTGCTTTTCTTTTAGGAGCTTTTGTATATTCAAGCCTTTTAGCAAGTAAAAAGCAGAGCATTCACCCTTGATAGAGATGCTAAATGGCTCAAAACAATTTTGCTGGGTCTTTCAAGTCCCAAGTCCTTCTTCAGCTCCAGCCTGGCTCCTTTGCCTGCAGCCCAGCTCCCGTCCCCTACCCCAACAGAGAGCCCTGTGTCCCTGAGGCCACTACATGGCTGCCTCTGGGAGCCCCACAACGTAGCCTTGTCCTCTCTCAGGGTCCCCCCTCTTGCCCAGGCTCAGGGCTGCTTACCTCCTTGGGCCCACTCAGGCCCCAAAGATGCCTCCACGACTGCACTAGCAGCCTGGTGCAGAGGAGAGGGAGAGATTTAAATTTCCCTCCCCCTCTGCTCCTTCCCTGGCTACGTGCAGGAGGGCAGGGGGAGGGGCCGTCACTCTCACTGCTCCAGCAGGCAGCCTCTTCATGAGCCTGTGCGGAGCTCAGACAGACACACGGGGCTCCTTCAGGCTGCCTGCCCTGAGCTGCGCTGGCCCATGTGTTGCCTGCGCTGGTGAGGAGGGACCACTGCGTCCCTGCCCACCAGCGCAGCTTACAGGGAACATTGCTTGCAATCACTTTTACTCCTCTCTCTGGAGAGAGACTGAACCACAGCTGGAATATCAGCTGAAACTGGAACACAATCCCTTTTAGTAGCTGGCTGTGCAGTCTGAGGCACATGCACACAAACCTCTTGTCTTTCAGGACACAGAACCAGAGCTTACTTAAAAGGTAAAATCTTTAATTAAAAGAACAGATAAAAACACACAGAGTTGCTTCTCTGGGAATTAACTTAGGTAGTTACGGGGGGGGGGGGGGGGCACGGACATGTGCTGAGCACAGAGAAATCCAAAAACAATCCAAAAACAAAGGAAATACCCTGACCGCGTTTAAATAAACATTCCCTGTTCTACTCACACCTGGTCAGTAACAAATTTAACTTATCTTTGGTAAGGATGTTGCTGGATTCTTCCTCAGGCCCCTCTAGCCTCCTCCTGATCCTCCCAGGAGCTCTGCTGCATCCCAAACAGGAACAGGCAAGGCTGCTGTTCCAATTCAAAAACCTGTGCTTCGTTCCTATTGGCTGTCCTGGGACTCACTGACCAGAGTGTTAATCCCTTCCTACCCAAGGATTACGACAATTTAGGAGAGTGCAACGTTGTGGCCTTGGTTGTCTCACATGTGGGTGTACAAATGCCTTGTCCTTTCACTGGTGTCCTCTGGTGTTTGTTATTTCAGCGCTGGCCTCCCATGAACCAGTAGATGGCACAATTGAGGCAAGCTGGAGCTCTCCTGCTGTTACGATGCAAGAGACTGCTGTCTTGATGGATGCTAAGCAAAGAGGAGAGCTAGGCCCCACTAAGTTTAGTGGCTGCTTCAAAACCAAACATCATCTACCTGGCAGAAGTCAGGCAATGCACCCTGTTCCCCTAAAGACCAGCACACATTCCTGGATTTGCAACCATCCCCTAGTGCAAAGAAACCCAGGGGGTGGTTGGCTCTTTTCATCCAGGGTCTCATCCAGTATGGACATGTAAAAAGCCCGGAGGTCTCTAATATGATTCCTTGTCCAGCCTCCTTCCCAGACATTTCAATGTGTATCCTGCAGGCTTCACTTCTAGAAATGAGGGAGATGAATTAATGAGCAAATCAAAGTGGATAATTACATGTTTTAAACTTGTCTGTGACATACTTTTCTGGCATGCCGGAGCTACAGGGAATGGCTATAACCTTCTAAATAAAGCTTGAAACTCCGCCGAGCTATTCTGAGGAGAAGACAGATTTGCTGTCTGGGAGAGGCTGGATCATTCCCAGCTGGCACAGCTTTGGGCAGAAGAGGATGTTCTTCCCATGTGTTAAAGTCACACAATGGGCTTTGGTGACTGAGCACCACTGCTGCCTCCTGGACAGAATGAGACCAGTTCACGTGCATATCCTTGGCCTTGCCTGTTTGCACTCATTGGACAGTGACCGTTAGCTCCAGGATTTGTTTTGGGACCAGGCGGGTTTGAGTTGTGTGTAAAGATCCTAAAGAAGCTTAAGGCCTTTTGGTGACCTCCCCCCCGCCACATAAGGCAATACTGGGCTCATCTATAGGCCAAGTAAGGTGAGTCCTTCAAACAGCAGGTTAACGGGCTCTCAGGTCTGGTGTGACTACTCCTGCAGTGCATCTCTTGTTTGTGACACCATGGACTGTTCAGATTAAAGGAGCTGTACCCAAACTTCAAGAGCACATAGGCAAAAAGGAGCCCAGAACAGCACTTTCTGCAGGAAGGAAGCTGTCAATGTCACTTCTCCTGGCACTCCGGGCTGGGACTTGGTGAAGAGGGAGGGCTTGCATCCCCCTGCCTCTCCTTCATAAGGGCAAAGGCCCAGATGCAGATGTGGGCCCCAGCTCCTGGTCTGGGGTCAGGAATCTGGTGCTACTACTGCTGTTGCTGCTGCCTCCCTGACAGAGAGACAAGAGATTGGAGGAAGGGTGCACTAACCATTATGCCACCCTGCCCTCCAAGTCCCCCATCACAGCTATTTGCATATGGAATATGTATGTTCCTGTCTTCACAAGCCCATAGTTTCAATTGACAAAGGGGAGGAGTGGAAACAGAAACAGAGCAAGTCAGTAGCAAAGATTTTTCACTCTCCCCTGAAGTGTGGGGCATGGATCAGTTTGCTGGTGGAGTCTCTGTACCTTAAAGTCTTTAAACCATAATTTGACAACTTTAATAACTCAGTCCCAGGTGAGAGGTTTATTACAGGAGTGGGTGGGTGAGGTTCTGTGGCCCGCATGGTGTAGGAGATCAGACTAGATGATCATATTGATCCCTTCTGACCTTAGTGGCTGAGTTTATGAGATAGGCACAGAGCTCATCATACTCCCATCATAATTCCTTTCCTTTCTGTGTCATGCTCGGAGTGGCCACTGTGCACATCATCATCCCAACAGCACCATCTTCAGAGATTCTAAGGCCAGAAGTGTCCCCTGCAATCATCTTCTCACCTTCTGCAAAGGACAGGCCAGAGCGGTGGTTCTCGACCACTGTGTTGGGACACATTACTGTGTCGCGTCATGGAGAGCTGGGGAAATGGCTGGATTTTGCCTGGGGTGGGTGGGCTGGTGTGTCCTGTATGGTTGCGATATGCTGTCAAGTGTGTCATAATCCACAAAAGGTTGAGAACCACTGGGCCAGAGAACTGCCCCAAAACAATCCCAAGAGCCAATCTCTCATCAGAACAGCCAACTTGGATTTAAAATTGCCTTTGATGGACACTTTAGTAAATTTTTCCAGTGGTTAGTTACTCCCACTGTTAGAAATGTACACCATTCTTCCAGCTTGAATTTGTCGAGTTTTAACTTTCAATCACTAGATCATGCTATGCGCTTCTCTGCTAGATTGACAAGACTGTTATTAAATATTTGTTCCCCACGCAGACACATATATACTGGAATCAAGTCATTCCTGAGTCTTCTCTTTGTTAAGCTAAATAAATGGAGTTCTTGAGTTTGTTATTATAAGGCAGGTTTTCTAATCCTCAACTCATTCTTATGGTCTTCCCTGGCCCCCCTCTTCAGTTCACTAACATCCTTTGTGAGGCGTGAGGCCCAGAACTTGGAGCCAGGATTCCAGCATTGTTTGCACCAGTGCCAAAGACATAGGTAAAATCACCTCTTTGCTCTTCCTTGAGATTCCTTTGTTCATGCATCCCAGGGTCACTTTAACTCTTTTGGCCCCAGCATCACACTGGGCACTCATTTTCAACTGACCACACACATCTTTTTCAGAGTTGCTTAGGTCTCTCAAGCTTTGTTCCTTCTGTGGTAGCAATGTGTATATGCTAGTCCTGCGTGACTGGACACATGCAAAGGTTCTTCAAGCAAGAGGATTCAGCAGGGGAGAAAAGACAGTTTTTTATTCATTTTCAGTAAATGTTACAGGGTGAGTATCATCATTA
This sequence comes from Podocnemis expansa, assembly GCA_007922195.1. Lineage (NCBI taxonomy): Eukaryota > Metazoa > Chordata > Testudines > Podocnemididae > Podocnemis > Podocnemis expansa. The sequence continues at coordinate 4,776,928 of ML681971.1, read as the reverse complement.
CACCTGAGTGGAAAGTACAACATGATCTCTCTAAGGGCTTGTCTACACTGGCGGTGGGATTGTAATTTAGTCTTAGGTTGTTACATTACAGAAGGTGAAGGCAAGTGATCACAGTAAATTGTTTGCTTGGGGTCTCACATCCCCACTGCTCACTTTATTTCCTGAAATGCACTGCACTATGGGTAGTAGGCACAGGGGTTTGTGGGAAGACAGTCATCATCTGCTTTCTCCACCTCTCCTTTTCTCTTAAAAAATGCAGGAAAAGCTGTCCTTGATGTTTCTTTGCTGCAGGCAGAAGAGAGAGGCACAGGGCTGCATGAAGAGACAGAAAGTAATTGAAAACCTTCCAGGGCTGCTGGCAGGGGAGCAGCTATGGCTGTGTCTACACTTAGCATGTCAATTCAAATGAGTGAATTTGAACTACTCAATTCAAAGTAATAATTATTAATTCAGTCAATTCAAATTGACATGGCCATACAAGAAACTCCAATTCGAATTAGCATGTCCATGAACTGGACTCTGAGCCTGGCACAGGGAAAAGCATCTCCTGCCCAGCGATAGCTGCGGTGCGAAACCTGGGCAGGGGATGTTTTCCCCATACAAGGCTCAGAAGGCAGGAACCTAGCAGGGGATGTTTTGCCCTCCCAGGGCTCCCTGGGGCCAGCACAGGGCAGGGGAATCCCTTCTCCCCAGCCCTGGCACGGGCTAGGGGAATCCCTTCTCCCCTGCCCAGGCTGTGCGGTTTCAGCTGATCATGCATCCCCTGTCATTTCTTGTCCTGAATCATGACTTTTGATTTGCTGTTCTAGTGTGACCTATTCCTACGACTTACACTTCCCTGAATTTATTTCCTACCATTCTGTAAGTTCCCTGATTTTCAATGCGTCTGAAGTGGGATTTTCTCCCACAAAAACTCATGCAAAAAATAAATTTGTTAGTCTTTAAGTGCCACAGGACTCCTTGTTTGTTTTTACTGAACTAGACTAACACTGCTACCCCTTTGGATCTTGGCATATGTTAAACAGATGCTGTGGTCTAGGCGGCTGCCCATCAGTGCCTATATAGTTAATTTCCAAAGCATGCTGAGATCGTTCGAGAGAAGAGGAATGGTGTATATGAAACATGCAGATAATAAATGACTGTTGATTGCTCACAGTGCAAAATGTCTCCTAAGTACCAGGTTCCAGACAAGTAGCCGTGTTAGTCTATTTCATCAAGACAAAAAGGAGTCCTGTGGAACTTTTAACCTGCTGTTTACCATACTTCAGCAAAACAACTTCAAAACAGACCCCAACATGAAACTGCAGAGCTGGAATTCATATGCAGACTAGACACCTTCACACCAGGTTTGAATAGTACTTATGGATGGCTAACTCATTACAAAATGTGACTTCCCCTAGAATCATAGAACATATAATCATAGAACCATACGGTTGGAAGGGACCTCATGAGGTCATCTAGTCCAAACCCCTGCCAAAAAAAGCAGGACCACTCCCACTAAATTATTGCAGCTCGAGTTTTATCCAGCCAGGCCTTAAACATCTCCAAAGACAGAGATTCCACCACCTCCCTAGGTACCCCATTCCAATGCTTTACCACCCTCCTAGTGAGAAAGTTTTTCCTAATATCCAGCCTCAACCTCCCCAGCTGCAACTTGAAACCATTGCTCCTTGTCCTATCCTCTGTTACTACTGAGAACAGCTGAGCTCCATCCTCCTTGGAGCATCTCTTCAGGTAGTTGATGGTTGCTATCAAATCCCCCCTCAGTCTTCTCTTCTGCAGACTAAATAAGCCTAGTTCCTTCAGTCTATCTTCGTAGGTCTTGTGCTCCAGCCCCGTGATCATTTTTGTTGCCCTCCTCTGGACTCTTTCTAATTTGTCCATGTCCTTTTTGTAGTGGGGAGCCCAAAACTCGACACAGTATTTCAGATGTGGCCTCACCAGTGCCGAATAGAGGGGAATGATCACATCTCTTGATCTGCTGGCAATGCTTCTTCTGATGCAGCCCAGTATGCCATTGGCCTTTTTGCCAGCAAGAGCACACTGCTGACTCATATCCAGCTTCCCATCCACCAGTACCCCCAGGTCCTTTTCTACGGTGCTGCTACTTAGCTGATTGCTCCCTAGCCTGTAGCACTGCATGGGGTTTTTCTGTCCCAAGTGCAGGACTTTGCACTTGTCCTTGCTGAACCTCATGAGATTTCTATTGGCCCACTGCTCCAATTTGTCAAGGTCTTCCTGAATCTTCTCCCTGCCCTCCAACGTGTTTACCGTTCCCCCCAGCTTGGTGTCATCCACAAACTTACTGAGTATGCAATCAACCCCATCGTCCAGATCATTAATGAAAATATTGAACAGAACTGGCCCCAGGACTGACCCCTGGGGCACACCACTCATTACTGGTTGCCAACTAGACATAGAGCCATTGGTTCCTACGCGCTGAAACTGTTGATCTAGCCAGTTCTCTATCCACCTTACAGTCCACGCATCCAACCCATACTTCCTTAACTTGCTGACAAGAATGCTATGAGAAACCATATCAAAAGCCTTGCTAAAGTCAAGGTATATCACATCAACAGCTCTTCCCGCATCCACAAATCCACTCATCTCATCATAGAAGGCGATGAGGTCAGTCAGGCACGATTTACCCTTGGTGAATCCATGCTGACTGTTCCTGATCACTCTATTTTCCTCCAAGTGTTTCAGGATGGATTCTTTGAGAATCTGCTCCATGATTTTTCCAGGGATTGAAGTGAGGCTGACAGGCCTGTAATTCCCTGGATCCTTCTTTTTGCCTTCTTGAAGATAGGCAATATATTTGCTTTTTTCCAGTCCTTCGGCACCTCCCCCATTTGCCCCAAGCTTTCAGAGAAAATGGTCAGGGGTACTGCTACCTCATTGGCCAACTCCCTCAGCACCCTCGGATGCAGGTCATCCGGCCCCATGGACTTGTGCACCAATGTTCCCTCTAAGCTGCGCTGGCGCGCTGCAGCGCAGCCCGCCACAGCCGCCAGCGCAGCGAAAGTTGCCGGCAGCGCACTGCCGGTAGCCGGAGTCCCTCCACAGAACTCCTCTGGGGCTGGGAGTTTTGAAAACTCCCGCCCAGAGAAGCTCCAACAGAGCATGCCCAGAAAATCTGGGCATGCTCTGTAGAGCTCCTCTGGCCCAGGAGTTATGGCTGGGCCCTCTGGCTCCAGTCCAGCCCCAA
>ML681971.1:4744298-4768720 GCA_007922195.1 Podocnemis expansa | reverse complement strand
TTTTTTCTTATTTCGAATTAACATTTTGTTAATTCGAAATAAGATATTTCGAAATAAGGTGTTGTTTCGAAACAAGTTGTTTCGACACAACTTGTTTCGAAATAACCCTGTGCGTGTGAACACAGCCTATGTGCCTTGATCAGAAGTGTCAGCTGGTAGCCTTACCTTTCTGAAATTTGCTCTGTTGCTATTTCCAAGTCAAATCAAGAGGCTCAGTTGTCCCTCTCTGTGATCAAGAGAGACACAGAATGTCGGAAGAGCTTTGGAAAGCCACAATCAGGACCACGGGTGCAAACAGATGCAGTGTATCAGAGAAAAACCTTCTGGAAATGGTCCCACCCTGGAACAGGTTAACAGGTTACATCAGTAATAGTGACACCAGGGGTGTTTTGATAAGTGGGGTAACAAGAGCATGGTAAATAATGTGGCAAAGAGTATTTCACTGGATGGCAGACAGAGGGAAATAGTGTCTCAGAGGCTGTCAGACTGAAGCAGCTGATGGAATATAAAAGCTGCTTTAGTGGTAACTCTTAGTTTGTACTCAGGAAAACCAAATGTAAGGGGACTGATAGCCCCTTACTGAGACTGAATGGGCCTTTTGATTGGCTACTCCTGCCTGGAAGCAGGGCTCTGAAACAGACAGCCCCAGGGCCGGTGGGAGAGGCCAGTGTCCCAGGATGGCCTGATTGATTGAGAGTGCTCCCCTGCCCCTGAGCTGAAACTGCAGGCTGGGCATACCTGGGCAAGCCAGAGTGTGTGTGGGGCCCCGCTAAGGAGGAAACATTAAGCAGCCAGCAGCTGGGAGCCAGAGAACCCAGGTAAGGGAAATGGGCTGAGCTGATTTCTGTGGAGCAGACCCACAGCAGCTGGACCAGCAAAGAGCCAAACAGAGCTGGAGCTGGAGTTGTCTGGAGCTGGGTGCAGGATGCCAGAGAAGGAGCCAAGGAGCTGATCTGATCTGTGCAGACGCATAGGAGCAGAACCAGCCAAGGGGCTGATCTGGTCTGTGCAGACCGCAGGAGGACCAGAGGAGCCCGAGGAGCGCCCCAGAGAGCCACACAGAACCCGAGCAGCGGCTGGGAGCCAAAGCTGCAGCCGTCTGGAGCTGGGTGTGGTGAACAGCTGGGGAGCAGTGAAGGGGGGCTGATGCTGGGAAGAAGGGCCCTGTCCCTGGAGCTTGGGGACATGTGGCCACAGCCAGAGCCTGCGTCTGACCCCCTGGATCGTCCAGTCATAGCCAGGCCTGGGCAGGAGGCTTGGGGGGCTGACACTGGGAAGAAGGGCCCTGCCCCTGGAGCTTGGGGACATGTGGCCACAGCCAGAGCCTGCGTCTGGTCCCCTGGTGCATCCAGTCACACCCAGGCCTGGGCAGAGGGCTTGCAACGTGGAAAACAGACTGCGAGACGGTTCCTCAGGCCTCAGAGACTCTGTTTGTAGTGCCCCTACACAAAGTGGTGGCACTGGAGGTTTACTGTTCACCTTTTTCCATTTTTCTCTATTTTCTTATTGGGTTATTTTTTATGTCTGTGTGCTTAAATAAATTGTATATAGCAGGGGTGGCCAAACCTACGGAACTCAAGAGCCGCACAAGTCGATTATTAAACCTTCGAGAGCCGCACTGAGACATACAATCACATATTTTTACCTACTCCAAAATTACTAAGCTTAAAATTCATTGCACACTATAATTTTATCATAAAAATAGGGCAAATATTGACCCACTAATGTCACATTCTAATAATTATTTAAGATTACCATGAAACAAGGCCTATATAGTAAAAATTTAGCTGTTGCTAGATGTAGAACACTACAGGCTTGTGGCAAGTTTTTTTTAAAAATCTGGGCAGTAACTTGTCAATGCAGCAGGTAAAAGCTCTGAGATACTGATCTCTAAGTATTGCACAATGTTTTGAATTTCATTATGGAATATGATGCTTCACAGCAGTGAGTTGTGCCAAAAATTGCAAGTAATCTACCTTCAGTTTTTTAAACTTTTCTCCTTTGTATTTTCATTTCTTAGTATTCCACATCATGTTTAGGACTTGTAAAACATGATTTTATTTTAACGAGTAAGCTGCATTAGGGCCTATGAGAAAATCTAAACATGCTATGGCTTCTCTGACCATGTCATGCTTCTCTCCCCCAGCTCCCATTGCTGCTTCCCTGCCATCTCTTGCCATGCTGCTGCTTCTCTGCTCTCCCCAGCCATGCCCCACTTCTGCCTCCCACCCCATCCCGGCACCTACCATGCCCCCCCTTCCCTGCCAATATTTCTGCCAGTAAACTTGTTCACTGAAATACTCATGGACAGTGAGGACAAAAGGTCTGAGGACTCAGACACAATTAGTTTTAAAATGAGAGTCAATAGTGAGGGAAAATACTGCTTTCATCTTAATCCTGTGAAGAGATGCACACAGGGACACCTTTTCAACTATTCAGAAGCACAACAGATCAATGAGAATTTAGGGGGATAGAAAGTGCAAGATCAGAGCCTGTTTCAGTAAGTGCTTTGGAGTCCATGCACAGAAGATACTATGGAAAAAATCCCATTGAGTTTATTCAGTTTGGGGTCAGGCCCTGTATAAATTCTAAATATCAATATTTTGTTTTTATAATACAAAGTAAAATCTTTATTGGTGAGAGATTTTTTTTCCAGAAAGTTTACAACACAATTTTCCATCCTCAGCCCTTCACAACAATTACCCTCATGTCTAATGGGCTCAGATACCCATAGACTCATTCATGAAGACTGCACTGAAATATAGATTTTGACTATACAACAAAAAAGAATTAATACATATTGAATGCTATTTAATCAGTAGAAGTATAGTGCTGCTATTGAACTTTGCAGTGAATGTAAATTATCTTGGTAATTGACTTACATATATTAATTAAAATTTTCGTATAAAATAAATGTGCTAGCAGTTCCTTCTGCAAACAGATGACATACTGATGTCTCAGGCACACTTGTTCAATGGACTTAAGGAATTTTTTTTTTTTCCTAAAGCCAGTTTTCTGTAGTGGTGGTCTATCCTAAGTCTAAATCATTTTGCATGCTGAAAATGAACCATGATCCATAATAAGCACTTGTAACATTCTTTAAATAGAGGGTTTTTTTTTAATAACCTTTTGACAGTAGTCAGTGGTTTTGGATGTAACACTTGTGTCAATTTTCAGTCATTTCTGATTATTCTTATTTAATTCTCAAAATAGAAACACAAGAGAAATAATTTTCCATTATATTACAATATCTGGAAGTGCCAGGTGATTTTTAAAAAAGAAAATTAATTTGCAATTGCTTTTCAGGTTTAAATTGCTAATTATCATCACTTATCTGTAGTTCATTGTAGACTTGTTCTTGATCAATTTATGTTGCCATTTTTAGAAATATTTACCCAGAAAACAATATAAAAAAAGAAAAGCATTTAAAAAATCATGCACTGATGTGATTAAAGACTGTATCATTATGCACACAGACAAGGAGGGTAGAAATTAATATTGTGGGGGTAAACTGGAGAATCTGGCAGCTACTTGCTCTGACCCTTCTCTTTCCCTGCTGGCTCTCACAGTGCTGCCCCTCCCCTCCTGGCTCTTTCCACGCTGCTTTTTTCTGCCGGTGAGGCTTACACAATGCGGCCCCTCCCCTCCCTTCCCTTCCCAGCTCTGACCAGGCTGCTTTTTCCCACAGCTCTCACAAGGCTGCTCCTCTGCTGCCGGCTCTCACCCTGCCGCCGCTTCTCTGCTGTTCCCGACCACTATAAATTTCTCGCCCCTGGCTCCCCCCCACGTTGCCCTTCCCTCCTGTGCTCTCCCGGGAGCCGCAATTTTTCTTCAAAGAGCTGCATGCGGCTCACGAGCCGCAGTTTGGCCACGTCTGGTATATAGTGTATATAGTGACTGGTGGGCCAGAAGAGTGGTCAGTGCGGTCAGCACTCCGGAGTGGGGACACCCTAGCCCCGTCCTGAGAGACCACGATAAGAGTGGGGGTTGAGCCCCCATAAATTCTGGGGCCGAGCCTTGTCGGGGTTACAGGGATTCCTCCAAACGAGATTGGGAGGGGAGCCTTTGAGGTCAGGCAGGCCTTGGGGTAAAGGGAGTGGGAGCAGGGATTCAGATCCTTTTGCTACCCACCTTCACCGGGGTGATATACAAAGTCTGGGACGTTCCCCACAATAGCAGGTCCATCCCCCTGCTTACACAAAGGATCTTTGATGACAGTGGTCTAGGGAATAGTGAAGTGTACCAGGTGTCAGATGAGCCCAGCCTTTGCCAGAAGCTGGGACTGAACAACAGGATGGGTCACTTGTGCTATGTCTACACTAGCAAATTGGTCTGGATTAAGGAGGCTTAATCCAGACTAATTTGATCCCTTTCTCCACCAGGCTTTGCTTAGTTTGAACTAGTTAGTTCGAATGGTAAGTTTGAACTAATTGCTTAGTTCAAACTTATTTCGAACTTTAGTTCAAACTAGCATAATGTAGTCGTGCTAGTTTGAACTAAATAAGTTCGAACTAGCAGTTAGTTTGAACTAACCGTGACTTTTTTAGTTCAAACTAACTTTTAGTGCGAACTAGCCACACTTTTTTAGTTCAAACTAAAAAGTTAGTTCAAACTGAAAAAAAACACTGTTAGTTTGAACTAACTTTGAACAGCTTAGTTAGGACTAAGCAAGTCTGAACTAAGCTTTTAGATGTATAGCCTTGGTGATCACCTGTTCTGTTCATTCTCTTGGAAGCACCTATCAATGGCCACTTTTGGAGGACAGGATACTGGGCTAGATGGACCAGTAGTCCCGCTGTAGATGTTCTTATTACCCAAGTTCTGCTCCCAACTGTGCTACGGGAGCTTCAGCAAATTACTTTCCATCTCTTTGCGTCTGCTTCTATTCCTTCTATGCCTTATCGATTAGATTGCTAGCACTGCACGGCTGAGGCTGTTCTCCCACTGATGTTTGTACAGCACCTAATACAATGGGCCCTGATCTCAGATGGGTCTTCTAGACCCAACTGTAATAATACTTACCTCTTCTGTAGCACTTTGATCCAGCATTCTCAAAGTGCTTTACAGAAGTTGACCAGTATCATACCTGCTATCCCAAGAGGGAAACTGAAGCACAGAGAGGCAAAGTGCCTTACAATGGGCCACCCAGTAGATCAGAGACGGGAACAGAACTCAGGTCACTTTGGTCCCAGTTCAGTGCATTAGCCACACAGCTTATGTGGTTCCTAAGGGGCAGCCATGTTAGTCTAGTAAACCAAAAAAAAAGCACGGAGCCTTGTGGCACTTAAAGACTAACAGATTTATTTATCACATGAGCTTTCATGGGAGAAAAATCCCACTTCATCAGACACTTTGAAGAGCTCTTGAAAGCGTCTGACGAAGTGGGACTTTCTCTCATGAAAGCTCATGCAATAAATAAATCTGTTAGTCTTTAAGTGCCACAAGACTCCTCACTTTGTTTTTTACAGCTTGTGTGGTTGCTGCTAGGCTCTGCATGCGCTGGCCATCCCATTTAACATCAGCTGGCTTGAGACAGCATTGCGTTTCACACACCTGGGAGCCAGGACGGATGACACTTGGACACTGGCAGTGAGAGGGGCTGAGCGTGGTGTCTGCGGGTGTGCAGTGCTCTTCACCTCTCACACTCTGTAGTAATACAGAGAACTAGCTCCTTGTTTGGACAGCTACCTAGCTGTAAGTAAAACTTCCCCCAGCGCCTTAAGAATTGGAACGAACCTGGGCCTATTTAGTCCCTGTTTGGGAGGAAACTGGGGTGGAGGGTTAGCAGGGTTCAGGCATGCTAGTGATAGGCAGGAGCTGAGCTGGGAACATCCCAGGACATTACCAGTGGTTTCTATCTGTCTACACTCTACAATAAATCAAAAAGACCCTGCAGAAACTCAGCTACCCCTACTGTACATCCATCTTCCCTGCCCTGGTGTGAGGCAAGGAACCCACTGAGGTCATGATGTGTCCAGTTCCCTTACTGAGGTAGACTCCACAGTCCTGTTAGCACCAAGACTCCACAAGCTCTTGATTCTCATGCTTCAGGGCCTAACCATATCATCAGCTGGTGGACTCAAAGGACAGGAAAGAAGTTCATACCCCAATTCCCACACAAAATATGACACAGTTAGCCCAAGGAACTTTGCCTTCTATGACAGGGGTCTCAAACACATGACCCATGGGCCACATGCAGCCCCTAGAGCTATTTCCTGCGGCCTGCAATGACACTCTTGTTACCAATATTTGCAATATCATTTTATGAAAAAGCTTCTTTCAGTGGTGCGGCCCTCGGGCTAATGTACTAGTCTTCATGCAGCCTTTGTCATGATTTGAGTTTGAAAGCCCGGTCCTATGAGGCATTTGTCACTTCAGGACTCAAGAGCTGATGCATCATGGGAAATCATATGGACAATCTCTGCAAAGGTGTAGGCTATTTTCCAGGTGTCAAGAAGGGGAGAGGCCTAACTCATGAGATGAGGAGAGTGTCAATGGAAATTAGTTACTTCACTGCCACTGACAATCTGGCCCAGAAACCCCAGTGATGAAGCAATGGTTGGATGCTGACTACTTACCCCATGCCCGAACATAATGTGTCTAACTCCTTCATGTCTTTTTTGGAAGCAACTGAAGTCCACAACCGTGACAAATGTTGGCTTTGTCATGAGCCCAAGTAGCATAGTTAAAGCCTGGAATGCGGTGGGTGTTTACACCACAGCGAGGGAAGGCTTATAAATAGAGTGAATAAAATGAATGGTTGCCTTGCTCTGCTCCTTCTAATTTAATAGCTTCTGGGTGAGCAATTACTCTCTGTAACAAGAGCAAATAAGCAGCATTAGGATAATTGGTTGAGTGTTACTGCGTTTTGTGCTGCATAATGCAACATTAAGGCCTCCGCACTTACCCTTAAAGGTGCCTTTTCCTTCTGGTCTCAAAGCCCATGTCCTAATGTTCAGTATATGTTACAGTTCACTCCCATGAAATGGTTAAACCACGGAGGAAAGCCACTGACTCTTGTCCCTAGCTAACCTACACAGTCTCTTAGTACCAGAGTAGAGGTGCATGATGAACCAAGCCTGGCCAAGGTGGCTACAAGAAAACAGGAGGTTCTCTTGCTTTCCTCCAACACCTCTGTTCCTCCTAGCTGATGGCGCAGTGCAGCAGCAAAGGTACAAAGAGTACTCATTAGCGGGGAGACAAAGAAGCAGAGCTCTGGCTTGGGACATTCTCAAAGTCTGTGTTCACACAGGCCTCCTTATTTTGAAACAACGGAGGTTGTTTCGAAATAAGGTTTCGGCTGTTCACACAATGCACGGTTGTTTTGGAGCAATGGTTCCCATTGTTCCGAAACAACTACTTTTTTTTTGAAACAAGTTAAACCTAGTCTGTGGGCGAAACAACATTGTTTCGCAACAGTTGTTTCAAAACAACGCCATGCGAATGTGTTGTTTTGAAACAACGGTGGTTTCAAAATGACTTGTTTCAAAACAACTGTCGCCTGAACATGTTGTTTCAAAATGACGGTGAGTTGTTTCGAAATAACTGTTGTCTGGAATTGCTATTTCGATTCCAGCTTTTCTCCTTATTTCGAAGTGACTTTTTTGCTAATTCAAAATAAGTCATTTCGAAATAAGGCATTATTTCGATACAAGTTGTTTCGAAACAACCGTATCGAAATAACCCCCTGTGTGTGAACACAGCCAAAGATTTTGGGAGGAGCGTTGCCTGGCATTGGGCTTTAGGGTGGGTGGGCCCATTGTAGAGAACAATCTCACTGGCAAGCTTGGGTCTCAGCTTTGGTATTTAGAGCTGGGTTTTCACATAGAAGAATGTGGAATGTTGGGAGGGTCACACTCTCTCCACGAGACCTGATGCGGCAAGTTGAACAAAGAATCACCATAACCTCCAGTGCAACAACAACAAAAGCCACAGTGTAGGAAAAGGACCAAGGCAACCATAAGGATGGTGCCAAGGTTCAGTCAAGGGACATGTGCAGGGGCTGAAGACTGCAGAAACTCAAGTCCTCTTAGAAGAAGGGTCTCTGGCATATATCTTCTCAAAACAAAACCTCCTCCATCTATCATCTCAAGGTCAGGTGGTTCAGCCTGCCCAGACAGTCCAAAAGACTCCTGTAGATCACGCCTACATTTTAGCGATGATATGGCCTTGAGTGGTGCAACCACTGCTGTTTAAGGTGTGTGCGCATTGCTGACTCTACTCTTACTGATGGATGGGTGTATTGATTAATCTCTGAGAGTGCCTTGATTAAAGATTCACTCTCCTGGGGCCAGCAGCAGCCGGAACATTATTGGCATTATTAGAATAAGATCCCCAGGAGCACATGAGAACCAACTTCAGTTTATTTCAGATGCCTTTCTTAACAAATTCACTAAGCAGATAAACAATCCCAGCAACACTAAAATGCAACAGATAGAGAGGTAGCCCAAAATGTTTAGCTGTATGACTACTGTGACTTAACCTTCACATTTCTGACATCCTGTTGGGAGACCTGGAGCATTAGTCATTACCATCTTCATCCACAGTATCAACCCCTGTGGTTGTCATCCCAGCATCTCCCCATGGTTCGTCCCCCACCCCAGCTCACAGGCCAGAATTATGCTTATGCCTGCCAAGTCTCAGATGTATGCATGAAGCTGTACCCCTTTTTCCTTATTTGAACTTCCATACCCCATAAATTGTGGGGTGCTATGCTTTTCACAGGTCATCCTCTAGGTCCTCCTCTTCTTGTTAGCATCTATGTAAACAAGTGCCTGTGGCAATCTGTGGTTACTGCAAAATTCCTGGCATATTTTCCTGACCATCACCAGTTGGCACATTCTATATAGTAAAATAAACAAGGAGTGCAGTGGCACTTAAAGACTAACAAACTTATTTATTGCATGAGCTTTCGTGAGAGAAAATTTCTACTTTGTCAGATGCTTCGAAGATGGGGAACTTACAGAATGGGAGGAAACAAATGCATGGCAGTGTAAGTCATGGGATCAGGTCACATTGTGACAGCAGATCAAAGCAGTTGTTAAGATTCAAACAGTGGGGGTCTCAAACTCAAGTCACCATGAGGGCTGCATGAGGACTAGGACATTGGCCCAAGGGTTGCACCCCAAAAAGTGGTGTGTCTCAACCTGGGGCCCAATCTGTCCCAAGTTGGCAGCAAGGAGCCGGATCCATCCCCAGCTGCCTTCCCGCAGCGGCTAGGGATGGATGTGGATGCCTGTCGCAGGATGGATCCAGTCCCCCTGGCCCTGCCACCAGCTTCCTTCAAGTCGCCCTGAATCTCCGACCCCTTCTTTAACCCCCCACCCTGCCACCAGCTCTCCATGCCCCCCACTGGACCCCTCCCTAACCCACCCCCATCCTGCTGCCAGTTTGCCGCACTCCCCCAGGGCCTGGTGGTGGAGAAGTCACCCCGCTTGCCCAGCCCTGGCTGCACTGTGGCCATGGGGAAGGCGCCTCCCCCCCACTATGCTGCCAGCCCCCTGCAGTCCCCCAAACTGACCCCCCCCATGACCTCTCCCTGACAGTTGCCCATCCCCAACACCCCAACCCAGGGCCCCTTTACCTGGCCACCAGAACAGCCATGCCACAGGCTTGTCTCCACCCCCCCCAGGATGCTCAGGACGGGAGTTTTAAAAAATCCCTGCCTGAGGCAACTCCCTGTCAGCAGGTGCAGCCTATTGCAGGGAACATTGCCTGGACTGTGCCCATGAAAATTTGGCTGCTCCCCAGCAGTGGCTGATGACACCCCAGGAGAGGGGGAGACAGGTGATGTGGCATGGCCTGCTCGACCCCAGAAGCACTGCCAATGCTGAGCTCCCAGCCAGGATTGGGGCTCGACACTTGAAAAGCCCCGCCAGTCACTTTTGACCTGAAGTTGAAGGGGTTGGGACCCCCTGGATTCCAGGGGTCATCGAGGGCTGCAGGAGGTAACTCCAAGGGCCACATGCAGCTGTGGGCTGTGTGTTTGAGGCCCTAATATAGAGGGACTTTGTGACTGTAACTGGCACATAGTAATTCCTGGGTCACTTCCTCACGGCAGCCTTTCATAGCAGAAAACTTACAGGCCCAGTCTGTAGGCCCTACATTACTTTAGTTATATGCCTGATACACACATCACTCATAAATGCTTATTAGCTTCATACTCATCTAACACTATGCTACTTAAATCTACCCATCACAATTAATTCACTACAATTAACCTCAGCAATAAATCCAGCTAGTCAGTGGGCTATAACACCCAGGAGGGACACCCAAGGAGCGGTGCTGCCCCCTGTTCTACACTGGGGTACCCCACTAATGGTTTTTCAAAGGAAGCACACGATAATAATGCGGCCAGGAGATCACTTGACGATGGACCACCATGGTGAAGTTCACAATCAGGAGGAAAAGTCCTCTTTAAACTGTCAAAGTATTAGGATGAAAACTGTTACACGATCTTCTTTTTTCCTCAGTAAGATGTGCAGTGTCCAAACAGGCTGCAGCTATTTTGGCTGATGAGTACAGCTATAGAGCTATTGTAATTCTAGTTTCCATGTAGTAACCCCTTAAACTGCCATAGCATCTATCCGCTTCTCTGTTGGAAGATCTAGTCTGAAGGAGACGTTCAATTCAAGATGGCTGCTCCTACAGAGTGACCACACTCCCTTTGCCCTTCCCCTTAGAGACTTTATATTCATTCTTTCTTGTTTCACGGTGTCCTTCCTTTCAAACAAAAGTCATCCTGATTGAAAGGATGCAGTTACTCTTTGCGCATGGGAAATATGACCTTGTGAAGTGCATGCTTCTGAGAAAAAGGATTCATCAATCTGGAAGGAAAATGTTTTAGACTCAGTGACATTTTCTATTGTACAGGTAGAGATCAATTTTATATGGTCATTAATGCTCTCATTTTCGGCCAAGTTGAAATCAGGTCTGGGTTAAAAAACTATGTGGTCTATTTATTATTTGATGGACATCATCAGTGGAATGAACTGAAAAATGGCAAGTATTATCGGTGGGAGGAGGAAATAAAAAATAAGTGTGGGAGTGATTTAGAAAGTTTTCTGGACCTTTTTTTGTTTTTGATGAAACGGAAAGAAACTCCACAGGTCTGGTGTGGGGGGTAGGGGGGTTGGACAATTTATAAAATATCAACTGAAACAAGCATTTTTCTTTTGAGGCAAAAGTCATTTTTCATCAAAAAGCCAGACATGTGTTTTGATCTACTGGATGCTGCCTTTCGTCAAATAATTAAGGCAATGAATTGGATTTTCTGGCACTTGACCAGCAAGTCATAGAGAGCCACAGAGCGGAATAAAGAGCTAACCTATTATAGCTACCAGAATGCTCTCTTGCCACTTCCCTCCTGCAGTGGGGTAGTTTCTTTGTTCTGATAGCAAAGGGGTTAAGAGCCCTATGTAGGGAGCAGCTAATCAGCGATGGTGACTGTGGAGCTAATCAGAGCTAGGGACTTGTATATAAGATGGCTGCAGTGCCAGTTTAGGGTAGCCTTCCTCTGGCCAGTGAGGTGGAATGGTGTGCTGTTGGCCTGGCTGTGAGAGAAAGGGCCAAGGACTGCTCACTGTAGACTGCCAGGGCTTGTCTGGAGTGCAGAACCAGAAGAAAGTGAGGAAGGTACTTGGGGTTCATGAGGATGTGGTCCAGAGGATCTACTGGATTGGCTTGCAGGTTGCTGTAACGTTAAGGAGGAGTGATTCGGGTCCCTGCACCAGGACCTGGAGAAGTGGGTGGGCCTGGGTCCCTTCTTGCTTTGCTGCCCCCCACCCCAACTGCCAGGGGGTTGTGGCAAGACTAGTGGTGGCCACTGAGATAAAGTGGGCCACTCTGAACTAGGCCTTACCCTGGAAGGGAGAATGGTATAAGGTCTTTAAGTGGAGGACTGAAGTCCTGAAAGGACTGGGAAAGACAAGGCCCAGGCCTTTGGCTGGGGATGTTACCCATCTTTGAAGCATCTGAGGAAGTGGGATCTTCTCCCACGAAAGCTCATGCAAAAAATAAATCTGTTAGTCTTAAAGTGCCACACAACGGCTTGATGTTACTTGAGCAATTCCCCAGAACATCAACAGGAGGCACCTGTCTGGCAGAAACATGCTAGGAAACATTTATACCTCTGCTTCCAGCATGAGAACCTTTGACTCCTACTGTACCAGAAAGAAGAAGAATACAACAAATGTGTTGCTTGCTGTGCTTTGTTTCTGTGGCTCAATGTACATGAGAACAGGATGGCAAGGGGCCTCACTGAGGGTGAGGGCCAGGGCCAGCATCACTTATTTATGGCCTAGTGGATGGAGCACTGGACTAGGACCCTGGAGACCTGGGGTCTGCTTTAGTTTCCCCATATCATAGCCTTTAAGGTCAAAAGTGACCAGTATGATCATCTAGTGCAGGAGTGTCAAACTTGAAGTTTGTGGGCTGGATCTGGCCTGCCAAGGGCATGGATCTGGCTGCAGAGCTGCACCTAGGAACTCTCTGCAGAAGCAGTTAACAGCAAACGCTGGCTGCTGGCAGAGCACACACCTCATCCAAGTCACAGCACAGGCATACAAAGGCAGCACTCCAGCCAAGCGCAGCTCAGCTCTGTTTGGCAGACCATAGCAGTCAGTCTCAGTTACAGCAGGCTGGGCTGGGCTCCTGGAGAGCCACTGCACTGCACTATTCAGTGGCAGCACACTAACCTGATTGACAGCACAATGCATGTATCACAAATAAGAAAAGGAAAAAGTGGGTGGAGAATGAGTCAATCAAAGGCCAGCTGGGACTGATCCCAAGCAAAGTTCAGCATGCTGAATGCCTGACAGTGAGGGGGAGTCAGGGAGCACAGCCTGCCAGTGATGGAAGTTGATTGACATCAGGCAGACAGGGAAGAGAAGGCAGTGCTGGAACTAGATGTTTTGGCACCCGGGGCAAGCAGCCCCAAAGGTGCCCTCCCTGGACCCGGGGCCTGATACAGCAGTGGCACAGAGCCAGATCCAGCCCCAGCTGCTGCCAGCTGGAGGTGCAGAGCCAGATCCGGCCACTGTCACCAGTGGGGGATCAGGGGCTGCAGGCCCCCTCCCCACTGGTGGCCCACTTGCCACTGGAGGACCTCCCGCTCCACTAGCGGGCCAGCACTGGGGGGAAGGAGGATGGGGCCAAGACCAGCTGCAACATGGTTGGTTGGCCCCAGGGCAGGGGGAGGGCTGACTGCCGCATGTGGGGCAGCTTCCAGTGCAGCTTTGGGCCATGCCAGAGCCTGTACTGCTTATGGCAGTTAGCCCTGACACACACACCGTCCTCCCCCTGCCCAGCGGGCCTGCCCTGCTCAGCCCCCAGAGGCTGAGTGCTTGGCCCAGGGGGGAGGTGAGACTGGGAGAGCTGGCTTGTGGCCTGGCCCACCCTCCTCCTTGCGATGGGTGTCAGGTGTCCTGCTCTCTGATGTGGTTTACCACACTGAATGAGTTTGACACCTCTGGTCTGGTGTGACCCTTATGCACACACTTGTGCACTAGACTAATAACCTCAGGTCGAGTTGCCAACAGCCTCAAATCTTGATTTTAAAGAAGCGCTGTTAAACAATTAAAAAAAAATTCATTGTGATTAATTGCTAGATTAAGGAAATAGTCACAACTAATTGCAGTTTTAATTATACTGTTAAACAATAAAGGAATACCATTTATTTAAATACTTTGAATGTTTCTACATTTTGAAATACATTGATTTCAGTGACGAGACAGGATAAAAAGTGCACAGTGTTCACTGTACAGGAAATAGTTGCACTGTAAAAAAGAGAAATAAAAGAAATTGTATTTTCAGTTCACTTTATCCAAGTACTGTAATGGAATCTGTTTATCATGAAAGTGTAACAAACTATTTGTTTTTTTATGCAATTGCACTCAAGAGCAAAATAACATAAAACTTCCACGTGTACAATTCCACTCAGTCCTGCTTCTTGTTCAGCCAATTGCTAAGACAAACTGTTTCCATATATAGGAGATAGCCTCCCAGTTATTAACTAAAACAAACAAGGAGTATGGTGGCACTTAAAGACTAACTAATTTATTTATCACATGAGCTTTTGTGGGAGAAAACCCCACTTCATTCTAATAGATTCTTTAGCTTCAGTCCATTAGGTATGATGTCCAATTGTTCACATTTGGAGAGGAAGCTGTCCATCTCTATCTGTGCAAGTAATTTCATGAAGCTGATAGATTTCCACTTCAAACAACTGTATTCAGTGCCTTGCATGATGACAAATTCCAAATGGGTAGCTGTGTTAGTCTGGTTTGGCAAAACAAACGAGGAGTCTAAGCTTTCATGGGAGAAATCCCTCTTTGTTTTGCTGAACAAGACTAACATGGCTACCCATCAGTTACTATTTGTAACGGTGGTTCCCAATCAGTGTTTTGGGTGGCTAGAAATGGACTTCAGTTCCCCTCCTGCTGGCTCCAGGATGGGATTGCTGCCCAAGGACCCAGGTGAAGTGTGTTTCCACAGAGCTAAAAGACGGAAGCCAACCCCTTTCTGCAGCCAAAGGGATAGGAGATTAGTGTTCCCATCCCCCTGGCTGTAGCTGGGAGAACTGGAAAGTGCTCTGTGTGGGTTAGGGGTCAGCAACCCAAAAGATAAAGAGTAATTAAAAAAATCCTTCAACTACCAAACATTTTGAGAGTTGCAATGGGTGTAGCATCCTTCTGGGCATGGTCAGGCTGGCCATGGAGTGCCTGGTGGGGGGTGCTGGGACGGTATGTGGGAGGTGAGCCTGGAACAAGGAGCAGGGCCCCTGCAGAGTCCCCTGGTGGTGGTGGGGGAGAGGGGAGCTCAGAACGAGGAGTGGGCCCCAATGCAGCGTCCCCCACTGGAAGGTGGTGGCTTGGAGCCGCAAAGGGGCAGCCAAAGAGCTGCATGCGGCTCCAGAGCTGTAGGTTGCAGAGCCCTTGTGTAGGTCCATGGGTGCCAAGGTCCGTGGTGCAGCCAGACAGATGGGAGGGGAGCACTGATCTTCTGTTC
The DNA here is from genome assembly GCA_007922195.1 of Podocnemis expansa. Taxonomy (NCBI): domain Eukaryota; kingdom Metazoa; phylum Chordata; order Testudines; family Podocnemididae; genus Podocnemis; species Podocnemis expansa. The sequence continues at coordinate 4,753,714 of ML681971.1, read as the reverse complement.
CCCTGGCTGCAGAAGGGAGCCATTGCCTAGGGACCCAGAGAGAGTGTGCAGAGCTGAAGGATGCGTGCCATATCCCTGCTGTAGCCAGGGAGACAGAAAATCAGTTAGCACAGAGGCAAACTACTATATTTTGGGAGGGAGGGGGTAGCTGCTGAAGGAGTCTGCAGGCCCTTGAGGGCTGTAAAAATGACACTTGAATCAAAAAGGTTGGGAACCACTGATGTTTAATTTTCATGGGATTTTCTCCCATAAAAGGTCAGTGATAGATAAATTTGTTAGTCTTTAAAAGTGCCTCAGGACTCCTAGATTGTTTTACTGATTTATAATGTCACCTGAAAGTGAGAACAGGCATTTGCATTGCACTGTTGTAGCCAATGTTGCACATATTTATGTGCTGGATACACTAAACATTTGTATGCCCCATTGTGCTTTGGCCATGGTTCCAGAGGACATGCTTCCATGCTGATGATGGGTGCTGCTTGATAATGAGCCCAAGCAGTGCAGACTGATGTTCCATTATTTTCACCACCTGAGTTGGATGCTGCCAGCAGAAAGTTGATTTTCTTTTTTGGTGGTTTGGGTCCTATAGTTTCCACATCGGAACGTTTCTATTTAAAGCTTCTGACAACATGTTCCACACCTTGCCCCACTTGGATTTTGGAAGGCACTTCAGATTCCTAACTCTTGGATCATGTGCAGCAGCTATCTTTAGACATCACATATTGGCTTGTAGTTTGCATTTTTGTCCTATCTGCAGTGAAGGTGTTCTTAAATTGAACAACGTGTGGGGGTTGTCGTCTGAGGCTACCTAACGTGACACACATGGCAGGATGCAGGTAAAACCATAGAGCTAGAGACATACAATTCTCTTACAAGGTTTTGGTCACAAATTTAATCAGTGTGTGTCTTTTAATAAGCATCATCAGAATGGAACTAGAGTAGGGGGGTCAGGGTGCAGGGGACTGGGGATGGTGAGCACCCACGTAACTCTTTTTAGTGGGGCTGGGGTAGTGTTGCAGCTATTGACCCAGCAAAACGATGCACGCAGAGCTGTGCTGTGTAGCTGTGGCCTAGTAACAGATAGGTGTGATTCTGTGGAGATGACCCAGCCTACTTAGGGGTTGTCAATGCCTGCCTAGTAACTTGGGGCTCCCTCTGTGCCATGCGGCTCTGGGTCAGATCCTTGGTGCTAGCCGCCGGCCCAGGTCTCGGTCTGACTCTTCCCAGACTAGCTCCTCTTTGTAGGAACGACAACACCAACAGTCTTTCCTGTCCAGAATCTCCCCATGTTCATCCTCCCTGAGCAGGGCTGGCACTAGGGTTTCTGGCACCATCCTGCAACCTATAAATCCGCCCCCTCCTCCCTCCCCCTCCCCAGGGCAGGGCCGTCCCTAGGAGGTGACGGGCCCTGGCAAAATGAGCCCTCCATGAGGCTCTACCACCCCCCGCGTTGGGGAGCTGGGCCGGCTGCCCCAGGGGAGAGGCAGACCCCTGCACTGCCCCCCCCATGCCAGCGACCAGGGAGCAGCCGAAAGGGCAGCGTGGTGCAGCCCTGCCAGTCCAGCCATCCCCTGTCCCCGCCACTGGTCACTGCCCATTCAGCCATCCTCCCTCCCTGCCACGTGTGCTGCTCTAGGCTCCAGTGCCAGAGTACCAGAGAGGGGGCAGGAGGCAGCGCGGCCAGGGCGGAGGGGGGCAGCAATACCAGCCCCAAACTACCTCCTGCCCCCTCCCTGCTGCTCTGGCACTGGAGCCCAGAGCAGCGCACGTGGCGGGGAGGGAGGATGGCTGTACCAGCAGCACTGCACCGGGCCAGCCTTTTGGCCACTCGTCTGGTCCCTGGCATGGGGGAGCAGTGGTGCAGACACGCAGGGTCCCCCAAAGCGTGGGGCCCTGGGCAGCCATCGGGATCACCCGACCTTAGGGATGGGCAGGCGCCGGCCCTTGCACCGGCCAGGGCGCATACTGGCAGGGACCAGGTGAGCCAGCCAAAAGGGTGGCCCAGTTCAGCGCTGCTGTGCGACCCCCTCCCTCCACCATGCGCACTGCTCTTGGCTCTGTGCTAGAGCAGCAGGGAGAGGGCGGGAGGCAGTGTGGCCAGGCAGGGAGGAGTGATACTGGCTCTGCACTGCCTCCCGCCCCCTCCACGCTGCTCCGGCACAGAGCCAAGAGCAGCGCACATGACGGGGGGGGGGCGAGGCCAGAGGGAGGGGTGGCAGACTGGCAGTGCTGAAATGGGCACCCTTTTGGCTGGCTTGCTCCCTGCCCATCAGCATGGGATGGCCAGGGCAGGGATGCTTCACCCACAGGGCATTTTGGTGCCCCTCAAATGGCGGCGCCCCCCCTGCAGTGCTTACCTGGCTTACTAGGTTGCACTGGCCCTGGCCCTGAGTTCTTAGTCATGCTGATTTTTCCCCTCCATTTGTCTCCCTGAAGGCATGGTGTCAGCCCACTATGATCATAGAAAAAAAAGAAAGCAAATACACCACTTATGCTGAAAATAAAGAGACATGCAGCATCAGGCTGTGCACTTCTGTTAGAAAGACTAACCTGTATTGGAAGAGGGAAGTGTTCCCTGAAAACAGTTTCCCCGTAGCCCCTGCCCTAGCTATAGGAGGGACACAGCTTCCCAGGACAGCCGCCTGCCTCAAGACAGTCCCCCAAGATCTATATGAAAACCTCAGGTATTGTCCCAAGGCTGCTTTTAAGAGGCTTGTTTCTCCCCAGGATATGGTGACTCGAGAATAGTCAGAGGGGAAACTGTTCTGCCCTGATGTTTAAGGGCTGGGACGTTCTATTTGGTGCCTAGTTGCCTCCATGTCTTTCCATTCATTCTATCGTCTTGTCTTGTCCAGGGCTGGACAAGGGTTAGTTGCTTGAAGTTGGCTGAGCAGACAACTGGCTCAGGTGGGGCCTTCCCCATGTGTCTGCTCACTACCCTGCTGGGAGGCTCACCTACTGTCCCACCACATTTTAGGCATAAATAAACTCAACAAGCACCATCTGCAGTGGCCACAGCTCAGAATGACCATCCAGTTCAGAACATCACAAGCTTTTGTAAAAGGCCTCCCTGGATGCTCTTTTTTAGGACCATAACATAGGCAGCAATCAATCAGCTTAACTGCTTTGTTTGGGCCAACAGCCTTCTGTGCTCCCACCTGGTTGTCTGGGCCCTGAACGTCACGAGAGAAGAGATATCCAACTCCTTCCTAGGACTGCCAGGAAGCAAGTGGGAATCAGATACAGTGGGATATCTCTCCATGGCCCTGGCTTTGCGCTTCAGGTCCAGAAGGGCAATGGAAGAGTTCAAAGGGGGAACCCATGGCACTTTTCAAGGCTTCTTAACTCTCGGAGTGGAGGCTGGGGAATGAATTACATAGCTGTGTGGCCAGCATGTGTGGCCTCTCTCAGAGATTAATAGGGGGAAAGGGCTAACAACACTTTGGAGGGAGGAACCTGGAAGTCCACACTCACTAGACTGGAAGTCCAGAGGCAGGACAGTAAGAGGAAGTATTCCCGTACCTCAGTTTGGGAGCAGAGACTGAGATGACAGATATCTCCCACTGGCCTCTGCATGCACCAGGGATGCCTGCAATCCAGAGACATTCTTGAGCAGCTTGAGGCAGTGGAGATACCCTATGCCAAGGAACTGCTGGGTTTACCACAAACTGAGAACCCTAATGAAGTGGAGGATAATCCTGGGTTGCAGGTTGGGATGGGGTAGGAAGCAGACCAGGGCCCCACTGTGCCAGGTGCTGTACAAACACCGCATGTGTCAGTCGTGCGGTCCTGGCTTTGACTGCAGCTTTTGCCAGTGCACCCCAGCTAATGAGGTTCATACAGCTTGTGCTGGAGCATGTGTTACAAATTCACTACCCTGAGGCAATACTAGCTCTCTAAGACTATGTCTAGACCAGCAACCTTAGTCAGAACTAATTTGAACCCTGTCTATACTAGGCTTTGCTTAGTTTGAATTAGTTAGTTTGAACTAATTTGCATATTTAGTTTGAGCTAGCCCAATGGAAACAAGCTAGTTTGAACTAGTGGTTAGTTTGAATTAAGCCTGCTTTTTAGTAACCTTTAGTGTGAACTAGCTGTGCTTTTTTAGTTTGAACTAAAAAAAGAGGGGCTAGTTTGAGCTAAAAAACTGCACTTAGTTCAAACTAACTTCAAACTACTTAGTTCAAATTAAGACTGTCTGACTAAGCTTTTAGGTGTAGACATTGCCTTAGTTACCCTGGTACGTCCACATGGACTGGATAGCTGCCTGGAGACTGCAGTGGGGACTGACCCACAAGGTGGTCCCTCTCCCAAGAGTAGGTAGCCAGAGCAGATGAGGCAGACAGTGTGGGTGGGAAGTCTGAGGCATGCACAGGTAACTGGCTGCTCAAGATCCCTCAGCAGGATGCTGGAGGTGCCAGACAAAGAACCCCTATATGCTGACCTAGTGCCCATTCCTAGGTGGCGCATCCTCCTTGTCAGTCCAGCCAACCAGTGTGTTATGCTGTGTAGTGCTGGCTCCCCAGTAACTGTAAATGGCCCCACACCCATGTGCAAGTTAGCATTTCTGTCTGTCTGGAATGGACTTCAACCGCCTCCCAAGACTGGTGCCTCCTGCATTGCTGCTGGCGCTGGTCTTGCCCTAACCCAGTTCATTCCCAATGAAGGGACAGAGCTGTTGGATCCCTTTACTTCTCTGTATGAACTCTGTTTTATAACAAAAAGACAGCCTGGGAATTTGCTTTTCATGACAATTACCACACTTCGCAGGCCACTAAGGTCAGCTGAGCCTTCAGCTTCCTGTTTTCTGTTCTGTCACCGAAGTCGTCTGATGATGGCCAGGAACATGCTGCATGACATCTCATAGCTCTGGGCTGTGAAGTACATCAGGACAGCTGCATCTATTTACCCCTGCTCTCTCTCTCTTGCGACTGGCAATGATGGACCAGTAGAGGAGGGAGGTGAGGACACCAGATTAAGGGAGGGGTTTGGTCATTTTCCTGCATCTGAGCACTCCCTGGTCATTCCTCCCTGAGCAAGGTCTTTACCACAGCAGCTCAAAACCATGCCTCTAGAGGGCCCCTTTTGCCTTTGCAATGCACCATGTTATCCTGAGTATCTTCAGACACCATATCCAGGGCAGATGCCCTCCCCTGCACAGCCCCCAAGACCTACCACATGATTTTTAGCCCCCTCCATATCACACGGCCCCAGGAACAGACAAAGTGGACTCAGTGCAGGGCCTGAGTATAGCCATCACCAGCTAGCACACTCACTAGCTGCTTCCTTGCTTACTCCTTGTTATAAGTGACATGAGCCAGCAAGTGTGTCCATGCTGGAGATCAGGTGACAAGTACCCTGTTTCCACCATACCATCTGCTTGCACAGCTGCTTGCTGTGGGCCATGTCAAACTGGAGGTTCACAGTGCTAAAGGCCATGAGATTGAGTCTGCCTCCTGGATATACAGGCTGGAACTCTCCACCACTCACCCCTTTGCTGAGCCCAGTGACCTCTGTTAACTGCATCAGTTCAGCCCTCAGAAAAAACTGTGCCACAGGTGGCAAACAGAAGAGACTGAGGGGCCACCAGTGCCCAAGGTATCTGCTGGGGCAGGGAATTGCTGAGGTGAGACATGCTCAAGTGATCACAGTGAGGAACTATGCCCCATGCTGCAGAGGAGGGGGAAAGACCCCCAGCGCCTGGCAATCTGACTAGGGGGAAATTCCTTCTCACTCTATATCTTCCAATCAGTTAAACCCTGAGAGTGTGAGCAGGACCCACCAGCTGGACATCAGAGCAAGGGCCATCCCACCAGTGCCCCATTTCCAACTGAGGCTGGCCTCTGGTGCTTCAGCGGGATGAAGAAAATAAAAGCATGCCCCTCCCAGCCCAGCCCACAGATTCTCTGGGTGGTGGGTGGCATCTTCCTGCACCAGACCCTGCCAGGGTTCCCCTCACTCTGCCCAGCCACTCTCTTTTTTGGCCTGTCCACATTTGCCCTGATCCCTTAGACAGAGACAAACACCCAAAGATCTCTATCAAACATTCTTTAAATCGTAGTACTCACCTGGGGACATAAAAAAACAGATCGATAGAGCCAGATGGTTACCCAGAAGTAACCTACTACAGGAGAGACCAAACAAAGAAAACAACAAAATGCTACTAGTCATCTACTCCAGACCCCAGCTAAAATCTCCCCAAAACATTGTCAGGGATCTACAACCAACCCTGGAAGATGATCCCAAAATAGCTTATAGACAGCTCCCCAACCTGAAGCAAATACCAGCAACTGTAAACCACACACCATAAACAGTAACCCAGGAACCTATCCCTGCAACAAACCCTATTGCTAACTCTGCCTTCGCATCAACTCCAGTGACACCATCACTGGCCCTAACCACATCAGCCACAGTGTGAGGAGCTCATTCACCTGCACATCTACTAACATGATATATGCCATCATGTGTGAGCAATGCCCCTCTGCCATGTACATTGACTAATCCAATTGTCCCTATGCAAAACAATAAACAGACACAAATTTGACATCAAGAATGGTAGCATTCAAAAAACAGTAGGAGAGCACTTCAGTCTCCCTGGACACACAGTAGCAGACTTGAAAGTTGCCATATATTGGAAAAAAAAAAAAACAACTTCAGCATGAAACTGCAGAGCTGGAACTCATACGCAAATTTGACACAATCAGACTGGATCTGAATAGGCACTTGGAATGGTTAGCACTTTACAAAAAGTAATTGTCCCTCCTCACACATTCTCACCTTCTAATCAATTGTTGTGAATGAGCCTCATCAACCCAAACTGAATTGACATTGTCAACACTTGCCCTCCCCATTATAATGTTTCTCACTCATCCTTGCATGTGTATATATACCTCCTGAGTATAGTTTTCATTTTGTGCATCTGAAGAAGTGGGTCAGTCCACAAAAGCTTATGCCTGAAGAAATTTGTTGGTTTTGAAGGTGCCACAGGACCCTGTTTTTGCATATACTTGCAGGAGTAAAGAAACATGAATGGACATATACATGGATAATGAAAGTGTCCAGAGTTATAATACTAAAGAGTGAACAGGAGCTTTCAAAAGAAAACTAAACCTTCCTGCTTCACGCCAGAAGTCACTTTTTAATAAATAAGCATTCATAGCAAGCTCCTCTGAGAGGACAGGATGTCTCATAACTGGAGGGATGTGTGCACCTTCCTCTGAGACTGCTGGTGATGGCTGCTCTCACAGAGGACATGTGATAGATGGATCTTGGGTCCGCTCTGCCAGGGCTGGATTAATGCAGGGGCTATAGAGGATAAAGCCATGGGCCCTCGCCTAATGGGGGCCCCAGGTTCCAGCCCCTAAAACCTGTACTGATTTGTCCCCCTCCTGCTCCTCTCAGGTCTGGTGGGGCTGGGGGGGGGGCACTGGGAGGGCCCCTGCCCTGCTGGCACTGGGGAAGTGGGGTCTGGGGTCAGAGACCAAGCTTTGCACTATTGCCCCACCCCGGCCTGCCTGGTCTGCCCGTGGGGGCAGGGCAGGCTGGCACACAGTGTGGCCACTGCTCCAGCACACCGGAGGCCACACGCCAGCCGGCCTTGCCCCCAGGGGCAGATCGGTAGGAGCAGGGCTGGTGTGGGAGTGCACTCTGGCCCGAGGGCCTTGGCAGCAATGACCTATCCACAGGCTGCCATGCCAGGAGGCTGGGGCACTGTGGTAGGGAAGCTGCCTGGGGAGGCTGTGGTGGGGGGCAGCCCTGTGGTGTCTCAGACTACCGGGGGTCAGTGGGGTTGTCATAGTGATAAATCACTTATACATTACAACAGGGGTTAAAGTATAATTTGGTGGGCCCCCGACTCCTCCTAATCAGGTGGGCCCTCCCTGCACATCCAGCCCCCCCCCACATCCAGGCCCCCCTCCCACACCCCAGCTACTGCCCCCAGTATCCATTCCCTTGCCCCAAAATCTAACCCAGCCCCCACTACCCATCCCAAAAATCCATCCCCTTCCCCCAATACCCACCCCCAACTCAGACGCCCCCAATATCCCCCCAGCATGAGCTGGGCCACCCCAGTAGTCACCAGCAGCGTGCTGGGTGGCGAAACTGCAGCCTGCAGGCTATGCTTGGAGACTTCTGCCTCCAAGCACAGCCTGTGTATGCGCAGGGGAGCCCATCCCCCTCCCCTGCCTGCTGGAAGGCACGGCAGAACACCATTCTGGGACCCACTCCTTTTAGGCGCCCAGCATTCAGGCCCCTAAAAATAGAAAATGGTGGCAGAACACTGCGTTCCAGGTCCCGCTATTTTTCAATGGTGGGCCCTGGAACACAGCATTCTGGCACCATTTTCTATTTTTAGGGGGCCTGGAACGCTGATCTTTAGGGATAGTGGGCTCCGGAACAGTGTTCTGGGTCATTCTGGCATACTTTAACCCCTGCATTACAAGCCCAAAGCCCTCAAGATTAATCCAGCCCTTCTTTGTGGCAATCTTTCTGGTCTTGGATGGGTCTGTCAATTACACTCAGAGCTGAGGACAAAGGAAGCTGGTTTCCGTTCCCCTGCTTCCCAGTATAGAGCCACTCTCAGCTCGTCAGTTATAATGAGAAGCAAGCAAGGAAGCATCTAGTGAGTACGCTAGCTGGAGATGGCTATACTCAGGTCAACTCGTACACTGAGTCCAGTTTGTCTGTTCCTAGTATAGTGCAACATGGGGTGGGGGTGGGGGTTGGGGCTAAAGATCATGTGCTAGGGTTTGGGGGCTGTCGGGGGGGGGTGGTTCTGCCCTGGAGATGGGTTTCTGAAGGTATGTGGAATAGCATGGTGCATTGGTGCATTGCAAAGGCAGAAGGGGCCCTCTAGAGGCATGGTTCTGAGCCGCCGGGGTAAAGGCCTTGCCCAGGGAGGAATGACCAGGAACACTCAGAGGCAGGACAATGGTGGCACCCTACTTCCCTCCTCTACTGGCCAATTATTGCCAGTCACAAGACACAGGGCATGTCTACACTTAGAAGTTATTTTGAAATAAGGAAGCTTATTTCAAAGTAACTTTTTTCCTGTCTATGCATGCATTTTGTTATTTTGAATTGTGTTTCTTTATTTTGAAATAACGAACTCTATTTTGAAATAATAAGCCATTCTAAGCCACAGAATAGGCTTATTTTGAAGTAATGGCCCTATTCTTTTGCCTGCCTTCCCCTATTTCGAATTAGAGAGTTTAGTGAAGACTCTCTACTTTGAAATAATAACTCCTACCTCGTTTTGAATTAGCCAGGTTCCAAAGGGGCAGCCATGTTAGTCTAGTAAAGCAAAAAAAGCAAGGAGTCTTGTGGCACTTAAAGACTAACAGATTTATCACATGAGCTTTTGTGGGAGAAAATCCCACTTCAAAGCATCTAATGAAGTGGGATTTTCTCCCATG
>ML681971.1:4718848-4744198 GCA_007922195.1 Podocnemis expansa | reverse complement strand
CATGGGAGAAAATCCCACTTCATTAGATGCTTTGAAGTGGGATTTTCTCCCACAAAAGCTCATGTGATAAATAAATCTGTTAGTCTTTAAGTGCCACAAGACTCCTTGGTTTTTTTACTTTGAATTAGACAGTCTTCCCTGGACTACTAATTCAAAATAATAAATTCAAGGTAGTGCTAATTTGAAATAATTACTTAGACTTAAAATCGAATTAGCTATTTTGAAATAACTATTTCAGATTAATTTTGTAAGTGTAGACATAGCCACAGGAGGTGGGGTGAATAGATGCAGCTATCCTGATGTACCGTGCAGCCCAAAACAATGAGACACTATGCAGCACATTCCCAGCCATCATCACCCGACTTGGGTGGCAGTATAGAAAACATGAATCTGAAGGCTTAGCTGACCTTAATGGTCTGAGAAATGTGGTAATTGTGCAAGAAAGAGCAGAGATGTCTTCCTAAATGGTTTCATTTTCTCTACATAGAACACTAATGCCCTCTGGACATCTGGAGAGCAAAATCTCAGTTCCTGGCTATTAAAATGTTGTCTGGAGGAAAGTACTGAGAGAAGAAAGTCTTGGTTCAAATGGAATTGTGTTACTGTCTTCAGGAGCAGGCTGGATGTGGTCACAGATGAACGTTGTGTTTGGAAGAACCCTGTCATGAAGTCAGGGCTTTGAGCTCTGAAATCCGTTGTGGCTAACATGATGGTTCCTAGGAAGGCTACCTTCCAAGAGGGATCTAGGAGGGAGTGTATGGTTAATGGCTCAAAAAGGTGATTGCATAAGTACTGATAGCACGAATTTAAGATCCCATTGGGAAACCAGCTGGCGCTTTGGAGATGACCTACTGAGGCCCTTTAGGAAGCGACCTACTGTGTGATCTGCGAAGATCAAGCAGGCAGCTACTCATGGATGAACCACTGAAACTGCATACATGTAGACCTTAACTGAATATATCTGAAAGACTTCGGTGTTTAAAGTGTAACAGGTAGCTCAGGACGAGAGGTATAGATGACGTCTCTGGAGAAATGACTTTCTTCATGGACTCGATGAAGAATCTCTGCCATTCTGATATGTAGGTAGCCTCATTGGAGGGTTTTTACTCTCCAGGAGGATCTCTTTGGTCTGTTCTGAAATTCCAGCTCCTGCAGGTTCACTCACAGAGCTTCCATGCTGTAAAATGCAAGGATTGTAAATCTGGATGATGGAGGTGACCATGACCTCAAGTGATCAGGTCTGGCACTAATGCAAGACTGACAGGGCCCTCCATTGACAACTTGAGATGCATGGTGTACCAAAGTGGCGCAGCCATGCTGGGGCTACCAAGATTATTGTAGATTTGTCTTGCCTGACCTTTAGAAGAGCTTTGTGGACCAGAAGTATAAGGGGAAATATTTAGAGCAGATGCGTCTCTGGGATGAGGAAAGCATCTGCCTTTGACCCCGGTCTGAGATTGTGGAGAGAGCAAAACTGCGTGCACTTCCATTTCCATTCTGTCGTGAATTGGCCTATCTAGGGAATCCCCCATCTCTGGAAGGAGTCATTTGCTACATCTGGGTAGAGAGCCCACTCGTGGGCAGATACCAATCTGCTGAGGTAATCTCCCAGCATGTTCTGAGATCCCAGTAACTAAGATGTTTCGTGTGAGCTATGCAGAAGTCCATGCATGTAGCCCCACTACATGCCCCCCAGGGACCAGCTAGAATCCTCCTTGAGGAAGCCAGATAACGTGATGGTCTGCTCCAGAAACACAACTCCCCTTAGAAGACATGTCTGATTGCCACCTGCACACTAGTGTTGAGGGTCCTCAATGGCTCTGGCATATGCCACATGCATTGGACAAGAGCTATACTGGTTTAGCTGCCCTGCAGTGAGAGGAGTGATTCTGAGCTGCCCCACTGAGAATTAAAATGCCTGTGTCAGAGGAGAAATAAATAGGAGGTATGAGGTGAGCAAAAGGATGAGGTCCTTGGTTGTATTCTAGAATGTCCAGGAGAGCCATCCGTATTATCTCTTCCCTATCTTCTCCCACTAGAAATGCATTTATTCCACCCTGCTTTGCTCAAACCATCATTTCAGCAGAAGTCTTGGTGCCATGAATAATGCACAAGTGTTGCAGCGAATAACAGCTTCTAAGTCAGCCTCTGACTCTCTCCAGCTCTCCCAGAACCTGTTCCCATGCTGCCTTTCCTCATGGAGGACGCAAGCTGTGTTTGAAATGTAGAGTGCCCTGGGAAAGACCTGGAGGCAGCACACAAAAACACTGTCCCCCAAGGACCAGCAGGCATCAGAGCGATCCTGTGCAAGATTAATTCATACACAGCTCAGCCAGTGTGTCTCATTCCTAGCTTGTTGTTCTAGTATCAGCTCCCCACGAGTTGCTGTGCCTATCCGCCTTATTTCTGAATGGCTGTAACTCCCATTGCTCCTGTCCTGGGCCTGTGCACAGCTTTGCAGTGCCCTATGACACCCACTAGTGTTCCACTCATCTGCTCCCCACATCAGTCCTGAACCACAGCACCTTGGGTGGGTCTGGCCTATTTTCAGGTTATCACAGCATGTGCCCTCCTAACATCAAGTTGGGCTGTTCCCAGAGGGTATCCATGACCTGAGGTAGAAGGGTCAAGTCCAAAACATGGAGAGGCACGAAACTAGTTTGCCAAGAGGTGAAAATTCACCCTCAAGCCCTTTTCCCCCCTCCCACTACATGGGTCATTCCTCAGCCTCCACTCCTACAACTCAGAAGCCTCAAAAAGTGTTGTGAGCTCCCCTTTGATCTCTTCCATTGTCCATGTTGACTATAAGAGGCACCTGAGCCTAGAGCAGTGGTTAAAGTATAATTTGATGGGCCCCAGAACCCTCCTAATCTCTAGGCTCCCTTCCCGAATTGTCTGGGCCCCCTTCATGCATGTGCAGGTCCCATCCCAGTTAGGCATTTTCAGCCACTTCTCAGTACCATATGCATCGGTTATCGCTCCATAAAAATATGGTTATCACTCCAGAAAAATACTGGCCCTGACCCTGGCCCCCTTCCCCAACCTGCTGACTCCTCTACACCCCCAGGCCACTTCCCTGGCATCCCCACCAAGCCAGTTCCCTGACCCTGGGCCTCTTCCTCACTGGCTCTCCAAGTTGCCGACCCCTCTGTATTTAAATTGATTTTTGCTTTGTGGCACTTTAGTATGGCACTCATGCCCCCAAACACCCCAACTATTGCCTCTCAAACTCCTGCCCCCACCCACCCCAGCTACTGCCCCCCAAACTCCTGCCCCCCCACAATGTCCTGCTGCCAGGCCCGAGGCTGCACTGCTCTTCAGCCGCAACCGAAGGCTCCTGCTCAGCCCGGCCCAGCCCAGTGACCCACCCACACTCCTGGGACCAGGGCCCCCAACCATTCCACCTCCACTGCTCCTCCTGCAGGCTGGGGCCTCCTAGCCCAGCTTCTTGCACCACTCCCGTCCAGCCAGCTCTGAGCTCCCCAGCCCCACTACCACTCACCTTGTCAAGCATCGTTAAAGATGCCTCCAGCCCGAAATGTGCTGCCTTGGCCCAAGGTTTGCCGGCCTTGGCTCTTCTCCCGCCACATGCTTGGATGAGTGAGCAGGTCACTGGATGAGAGCTTTAAATGGCCCCACCTGGGCTGGAGGGGTGTGTCTCAGTGCTGGGGTGTTTCGGGGGCATTCTGCAGTGTGTTCAGGGCCTCACCTGTACCTAGTGATGCCCCAACTGGCTCCCACCCACACCCAGAGGTGCCTTCCCCACCTGCCTGTCACCTTCCCTTGCTGGCCATCCTACAGGGCTGCATTCCACCTCATTATTCTATTTTTAGGGGCCCTGAAATGCCGGGGCATTCCCCTTTACTTTAACCCTGGCCTGGAGCCCAAACCCAGGGCCCTGGGGAGATACCCCGTTTGGTGGTGGGTCTCTGTATCAGATTCCTGCCTCCCAGCAGCCCTAGGAAGGAGCTAGATATCTCTCCTCCCATGACAGTCAGGGCCCAGACACCCAGGGGGAGCACAGAAGGCTGTATGCCCCAGAAAAAGCAGTTAAGCTGACTGATTACTGCCTATGTTACTGAGACATCCAGGGATGCCTTTTACAAAAGCTTGTGATGGTCTGAACTGGATGATCATTCTGAGCTGTGGCCACTGCAGATGGTGCTTGTGAGCTTGTAAAGACAGAAAACTGTCTGCTAAGCTGTGATGGCATGGTAGCTATGCCTCACAGCAGGGTGGTGACCAGACGTGTGGGGAAGGTCCCACCTGAGCTAGTTGGCTGCCCAGCCAACTTCAAATAACTAACTGTTGTCCAGCCCTGTATGAGACAAGGGTGGACCATAGAATGAATGGAGAGATATGGAAACAACTGAGCACTGAAAAATATGTTGCTATCCTTAAAAATCAGGACAGGGCAGATTCCCCTCTCACTGTCCATGAGTCACCGTGTCCTGGAGGAGAGAAAAGCCTCTTAAAAGCAGCCTTGGGACAATACCTGAGGTTTTCATACAGACATTCGTGGACTGTCTCAAGGCAGGTGGTTGTCTGGGGAAGCTGCATTTCTCCTATAGCTAGGGTGGGATCTTCTGGGAAACTGTTTTCAGGCAATAGGTCTCTCTTCCAATACAGGTTATTCTGTCTAATAGAGAAGAGCACAGCCTGACGCTGTATGTTTCTGTTTGTTTTTGGTGTAACCAATGATATTAGGTTCAGGAGGAGTATGTTAATGCCATACTGTTCTCCTAGTGTCCACCTCCAACCCTCTCCATGCTGTTTGCTCCTTGGCTGCCTTTATGCTGGGTTTCCTGCTTCAAGGGGCCAGGTAGGAAACTTAGCTGGGAACACCTGCTTTGCATTAGGCACAAATCCTGAGAGGCTGAGTAATGCTCTCAATCCTCTTACATCTACTAAACGACCCCTAAGACCCTCCATGGGACCATCTCCTCACACCTTTCCGGAGGAGAGATAGCATAACCCATTGAGGCTGGTCTGAGACCTGAGACCTGAACCACAGTCAGCAAAGTCAGGTTGAGCTGTGAACCAAAGTCAGGCCATGAATGAAAGCAGATGCTGACATGCTCCCTGTCTGCTCCATGGCATTGGCAAACGTATCAGAAGTGTTGCTAGACCAGTAGCACATCTACAAAGCAACAGCTATTGGGTACATGAGTAAATACATTCCAGGAGATGAGCCCAGGGAACTCCTGCCTGACCCAACACCAGATCAGAGGGTTTGACTGAAGTGATGAATAGGGTTTGGCTGAGACACCTGACTTAGGGAGTGGTAACAGGCAGACTCCATGAAAGATGTGAAGTGGCACCTAAGTTGTGTGTCACTGTGTGTATGATAGGGTACCTCACTGTAACCCTTTCCATGGCCCAGGGGACAGAAGAGACAGCTATGAGTTGTTCATTGTACCAGGGCACTTGTATTAGTAGTGGATGAGTAATCACAGAGTCGGGATGCTAGGACTGTATTTAGACTCATAGACTCTAAGGTCAGAAGGGACCAATATGATCATCTAGTCTGACCTACACAACACAAGCCACAAAACCTCATTCACCCACTCCTACAATAAACTTCTACCTTATGACTGAGTTATTAAAGTCTTTAAATCATGACAAAGACTTTAAGATACAGAGAATCCACCAGAAAGTGAGCCATGCCCCATAGAATCATAGAATCATAGGGTTGGAAGGGACCCCACAAGGTCATCTAGTCCAACCCCCTGCCAAAAGAAGCAGGACCACTCCCATTAGATCATCCCAGTCAGTGTTTTGTCCAGCTGGGACTTGAACACCTCCAGAGATGGAGATTCCACCACCTCCCTAGGCAACTTATTCCACTGCTTCACCACTCGCCTAGTAAGGAAGTTTTTCCTAATATCCAGCCTGGACCGCCCCAGCTGTAACTTGAAACCATTGCTTCTCGTTCTGCCCTCTGTTACTACCGAGAACAGTCGAGCTCCCTCCTCCTTGGAGCAACCCTTCAAGTAGTTGAAGGTTGCTATCAAATCCCCCCTCAGTCTTCTCTTCTGCAGGCTAAATAAGCCTAGTTCCTTCAGTCTTTCTTCATAGGGCTTGTGCTCCAGCCCTTTGATCATTTTGGTTGCCCTCCTCTGGACTCTCTCTAATTTGTCCATGTCCTTTTTGTAGTGGGGAGCCCAAAACTGGACACAGTATTCCAGATGTGGCCTCACTAGTGCAGAATAGAGGGGAACGATCACATCCCTCGATCTGCTGGTAACACTTCTTCTGATGCAGCCCAGTATGCCATTGGCCTTTTTGGCAGCAAGAGCACACTGCTGACTCATATCCAGCTTCCCATCCACCATGACTCCCAGGTCCTTTTCTCCAGTGCTGCTATTTAGCTGATCACTCCCCAGCCTGTAGCAGTACATGGGGTTTTTTCGTCCCAAGTGCAGGATTTTACACTTATCCTTGTTGAACCTCATGAGATTCCTCTTGGCCCACTGCTCCAGTTTGTCTAGGTCTCCCTGAATCCTGTCTCTGCCCTCTAGGGTGTCTACCGTTCCCCCCAGTTTGGTATCATCTGCAAACTTACTAAGTGTGCAATCTATCCCATCATCCAGATCATTAATGAAAACATTGAACAGAACTGGCCCCAGGACCGACCCCTGGGGCACGCCACTTGTTACTGCCTGCCAACTTGACATGGAGCCATTGATTCCTACACGCTGAAACCGTTGTTCTAGCCAGTTTTCTATCCACCTTACAGTCCATGCATCTAACCCATACTTCCTTAATTTGCCAATGAGAATGCTGTGGGAAACCGTATCAAAAGCCTTGCTAAAGTCAAGGTATATGACATCAACGGCTCTTCCCGCATCCACAAATCCAGTCATCTCATCATAGAAGGCGATGAGGTTGGTCAGGCATGATTTACCCTTGGTAAATCCATGCTGACTGTTCCTGATTACTCTATTTTCCTCCAAGTGTTTCAGGATGGATTCTTTGAGAAGCTGCTCCATGATTTTTCCAGGGATTGAGGTGAGGCTGACAGGTCTGTAATTCCCTGGATCGTCCTTTTTGCCTTTCTTGAAGATAGGTACTATATTTGCTTTTTTCCAGTCCTTTGGCACCTCCCCCGTTCGCCACGAGTTTTCAAAGATAATGGCCAACGGTACTGCTATCTCATCAGCCGGCTCCCTCAGCACCCTCGGATGCAGTTCATCCGGCCCCATGGACTTGTGCACATCTAGTTTCTTTAAGCAGTCCCTAACCTGACCTTCTGTCACCAAGGGCCTCTCTTCTTCTCCCCAGTCCCCCGTACCTAGTGTAGTGGGCTGGGAGCTGACCTTGCTTGTGAAAACTGAACTAAAAAAAGCATTGAGCACTTCAGCTTTTTCCTCATCCTCTGTCACGAGGATGCCTGCCCCATTCAGTAAGGGACCTACACCATCCCTGATCCTCTTCTTGTTATTGATATACTTGTAGAACCCCTTCCTGTTATCCTTCACATCCCTTGCTAGTCGCAACTCCATTTGTCCTTTGGCCTTTCTGATTTTATCCCTGCAGTCCCGAGCAATGTCTTTATATGCCTCCTTAGTCATCTGTCCTAGCTTCCACTTCCTGTAAGCGTCCTTTTTATGCTTCATGCTATAGAAGAAGGTGGAAAAGCCCCAGAGCTCTAGCCAGCATGCTTCTTTGGAAGCCAATATGCCCCAGGGGAGCCAACATGCAGGGCAATGAATGGGTCACTGGACTTTGTCACTGAACCGTGCCTGTTGTCTTTCTTTCTGGGCTGTACTATCGAGATCTGCTAGTGCTTTGTAAACCTTTCTCCTTCCCCTTGTCCTCAGACTGACCTCAACCAGAGCTCCTTTCTGAGACCATTAGCAGAGGGTTGCTGCAGAGACCAAGTACCACACAGCTCCTTATAATAAACCATCCTAATTTAGTCTTCAGAGAAAAGCATCACAGCAACAACATTAAAAGCAATAAAAGAGCTCACATGTGTGCAAATGAGCTTGCCCAAATTCATCCCAGCTCTCACACAGGGGGCAGGAGCCATCCTCCCTGTCCCTTCCACTCCCTCCTTTTGGATTTCTTTGTGGTTTCCAGTTCCTCAGCACCTCAGCCTACAATATGCAGTTGGTCTTATGGGGCCTCAGTAGGCCAGGTCCTTCTAACCCTCCTCTAAGGATCAGGGCTCCATAGGACTAGGGGCATTTCTATTTTCTGGATGAGAAAAAACATCCTGAGTAGGGGCACCGCTGGCGCTGGGTTTACAGGGCTTGAGCCCCAAGTCCCAGCGCCTGAGCCCTGGATCTTTTCCTGGGCCAGCAGTGCTCCTGATTCTGAGTGAGTCTAAATTCAGGCCTTTTATCCAAAAGTCCTTTCCTGTGTGGGTACCTGGAAACTCATTTGAACCAGCCTATGCCTATCTCCCAGGGGTGGTTAGAGGCTGGTGATTAAAGGCAACCCCCCCTCCCTGTTAGACAAATGCCAAGAATGCCACACCACCACATACACCATTGTCTTTTCTGTACAGTGGAGCTCAGCAGTCTTAAACCTAATTCAATGGGATTTAACTTAATTCCCAGCTTATTTTATTTCCATAATGTGTGTTCAGGCTATTCTGAGATAGTTTCCTAGGGCTGGTTAGAGGCTCTTGTGATCATACAGAACTTTTCATCCAAGCTCCTTGGCAAGCCTGGCCAAGAGATAAGCATTTGATAGAGGAGGAATTGGAGGCAGAGCAGAACAGTGACGGGTGCAAGGCCAGCCAGTGAATCAGTCACAGGAGCAGTACCCATCTCTAACTCTGTCTCATTCCTCAGCTAAAGGGCTTGTTTTCAGTCATCAGATCCCCCCTGCCATCATGAGGGGGACAAAGCTGCCAAGGAAATAAGAGCCAATGGGAGTGGCGTAAAGACTGAATGATGGGGTGGCATCTGGCAGGTGGGAGAAGAGGCAGGACTTCAGGCACATTGTGCTGGATAAGAATCTGGGTGCCTCTCCTAGCTGACAGCAGGAGGGAAATGCCGTTTCCTAACAGATGGTTGGCACTAAATGCTTAAGTTGGAGTTTCATAAAATTTTCCAGTGGATTTTTTCAACAAATGGTGCTTTACAGACAGACACATGCTGAAAAGAAAACACTGTGAAAAAAAATATCAGCAGGCCAGTAGTTTCTTCTGGGACCCAGAGCTGAGGTGGGAGGGATGGAAAAAGCCACTTATCCAGCTCATGGGGATGGGTCTCAAAGGCAGCTGAAGAAGTGGCCTTAAGAGGCTGTCACCCAAAGAATGGAAAAAGAGATGCATTTGGGTCAGGTGTGCAGGCATCCCATGGTTCCTGGAGAGCAAGCCTAGCAAAGAAAGGGACAAAAAGAAACCTTTACTCTGCAGGGCTGTTACGTGGCCAGAGGGGAACAGATGGTTGCTAACCAGGCCTCCTTCCTGGTTGTGCCTGATGCCAAGGAGACCAAGGAGCTAGCTGATGCCATTCAACAACTGGGCATGGCTGGTTAGGGAGGGCAAAAGGGTGAAGGCACTGGGAATCCTAAGCCAGGAGGGACCCAATGTACTGGTTGAAGGTAATGCAGCTCCCCTCAGCAGGGCTCTTGTAGGGGGGAAAAAATACCATGCTGGGATGCAATTTGCCATCTCCCCTTTTGCAGGATTGTCAAGCAAGCAGGAGACTGGAATGCCGGTGCAGCTTTGGCTCCCGATAAGAGTCCTTTCAGAAAGCAAAAGAAACAGCACTATAACTTCAGCATTAGCTCCCCACTGGTCCCTCGCTGATTACCCACATGCTTTAATTTACCCTAGGCAAGCTGTATCAGACTGTGGCCACACACACACAGAGAACAACATCAGAACCAAGCAGGATCCTCATTTATGCTGTGAGTAAATTCCCAATGGAAGTGCAAATCCACCTTCATTTTATATCTTCCACTCTCCCAGCTTCAGTTATTAAAGAGAAGAGATGGGAGGGAGAAGAGAAGGTGAGCAACTGCTGGGTTGTTTCATGTGCAATGACAGACCCAGCCACAGAGCAAGTGTTTGCAACAAACACACCACACTGAAACTAGTAGGACTAACCTGTCCTTGCTTCCAAAGAAGCTTTTCCCAGCCATAAAACAGGGATGCGCAGGAGCCCTGGTTGTGTGGTTACTCTGAGGTCATTTGGAACAGATCAGTCTTAAGTGGCTGGTAAGTCCACAAATGCAGGCAAATTCCAGGCAGAGGATGATGTGATCGGTGAGTATTTTGACTGCAGTCTGAGGATTGCTAGGATATTTGTGCACAGGGAGATCTCCTCCTTGCAGAGGGCCCCCTGCTTCTCCTGTCACTAGATGGGCATGGAAGGTGAGTGCAGGGAAAATGTGATGGGCACAGAACATGGGGCAAGCAGGCTCTTCATGAAGAGAGGAATTGCTATGTAGCTGTCAAGTTACATCTGCCTGACAGAGGTGAGTGCCTAGCTCACATGACAAGCTGAAAGACAACGCTGGCTTAAGAACAAATGGAAATAAACTAGTTGTTCCACTACTCAGAGTACCCAGCTGTAGTAAAAAGCGGGAAGCTGAGACCTGTGGCCTGCTATAGCAGGCCAGGTCCAAGGCCTGATGGCTGAGCTAAAGTAATAATCAAGCCCTGTCAGTAGGAAGCCTGTAAGTTCACAGAAACCGGCAATAACTTTGATATTGCAAACACATGCACTCCTAAACAAGCACTAGGCACAGAGCTTCACATAAGCATGTTCCAGAAAGGGACCAAAACATCCCAATTTGACACCCCAAAGATAATGATGGCTTACTGACCCCTCAGACTGATAAAACAATGGGTGGAGATGTTTTGACCAAACCAAGTATGGTATCTTACCATGTCAGAGGGTGGCAATTACACATCAGAGGGGCAATACACAGCTTGGTTCTACCAGTGTATAAAAGAGTATCTTTGTCCAGCCGAGGGGGAAATGGAAATTCCCACTATTTACTGAGCTGGTCCACTGTAACAAGCACACGTATATTAGTGGTCCTCTGGAGTCTGCGGGATGCTGTCCCTGTGCTCTCTCTGCAGTAAACCTGGCCAGGTGCCTTTGTTACAGAAATGGATCTCTGGTTTTATTGGATAATTCGGTTGTGGTTTGGTGGCTTGGCTAGCTGCCCAGAGCTGGGACAGTATACACAGAGGGAGTGCACACATGCAGCCAACAACTGACAATACCAACACTGAGAGGCAGTCACCACCACCTGCCCTTAGTGTGAGGAAGGCTTATGGGGAGCTGCTATGGCCCAGCTCTTTGGAACACCAGCCCCTGGCAACACAAGGGCCCTGCCTTCCAGGCCTCGCTCTTCAACAGGCGTACGCCAACCACAGATTCCTCCACACGTTTCTGGCAGTGGCTAGTCCGTTACCCACTTATCAAGCATCTGATGTTCCCAAAGGAACTACCCTGCAGTCAGACCTTAGACCCCAGCTCCACTGAACACACAGCGCTGAGACATATTTACAGTGAAACAAGAGTACATTTGTTATCAAAGAACAGAGGTTCACAAAAGCATGAGAACGGCCATACTGTGTCAGACCAATGAACCCACATGTCCTGTCTTCTGACAGAAGGATTGAGCAGAACAGGCAATCTTTGAGGGAGCCACCAAGTAACAGTGAGTAAGAATATTGGAAACAATGGTTACATGAGAAAGCAAATTATAACACACTTTCCAGAGGCTAAACCTAACAAGTCTTTCTTTCCATCTAAGGCAGCGCCTTACCCTGAGTTTTCTCCATTATGAAGCAAACTCTGTTTGTTTATTGCCTAGGCAGAGGCTTCCAGGATGCCCTCTTTGCTCCCCAGCTATGCTGGAGCAATCTTTTGATGGTCACCTTCAAGGTAGGCTATTCCCCCTACCCCAGTTGTTTATGTCTTCCTGTTACTTTTCTCTTTTTGAAAATGTTCCAATCCTTCACTAGCATGTGGTTCAGCCTGGGAAGCAGAGGCCCATTGAAACACACAGTACAGGACTTAGACATTGAAAGACAGAGATGAACATACCTTACCTCAAAGAAAATGAGTTTTCACCTTCATCTGTGTCTGTCCCTGGATGCAGACTTAAGAACACAGTACCCCATGCATATACAGAGCTTCTTACACAGCCAACATACGTGTGTTTGCAATCAGATCATTCCCCAATGTGCCAGGCTTTTATTCGAGACCTCCATGGCCTTCTTTGGGGAATGAGAAGGTAAGTACCAGAGCCAGGACATTCCCGGAACCCTTCGACACCCATTATCAGGTGGCAGAAGGAGATACTGGGGTTAGATTGACAGGGATAAATTGAGCCTGGAAACTAGGAGCAGATTTCTGACATCAGAGGAGTAAATGTGTGGAACAGCCCCTGACAGGAGCAGCCAGGCAAACAACCAACTGGTTTTGAGTAGATGCTTGCTAGGTGTAGGAGTAGGAATAGATGCTGGAGTTGCCTTCAACAGCAGGAGACTGGACTAGATGACCCAGGAGGTCCCCACCAATCGAATGTAGAAGAGCACCAATGCCCAGGAATCAGATATGCCTATTCTCTGTTCCACACTCTACACAGGTTTACGCAGAGCATTTGTGAGCAATAGAGCAGGGAGTTCATGTACCATCTTTGCTCTGCATCAACAGCTCGGCTCTGTGCCTACCCTCAGCTCACACTCATGTGCCACCACTGTACACATCTGTCAGTTCTTAGCACATGTCCATCCATGTCTCCAGACAACATTCCTCTGGGCTGTATCTGCTGGCCCTTGGACTCTTTCGAGGAGCAGCGAGGGCTGTCCAGAGTTCTCTGCTCAGTGACTGTAAAATCTCTGCCTTTCGCTCTCACTCCAGAATTTTCATTTCATGTCCCCTGGAATCAGCTGATCCCTGGGTTTTTCCAGGTCCTTCACCTCTGATGAGGGGAGGCCCTTTCAGTTTACTAGATGATCCTCTGGGGACCCATCATGTTCATGGGATCAAATAGGCACATACCAGGCTCCAGCCCTCAGCAGTACAGGATGAAGCATTTCTGATGTTCAGGTTCACCTGCTATGGCTTTGATTCAAGCACTGGGCACCACAGGGCCCTCTGCAACAGAGATCCACACACCCATTGGCTTATATCACAGACAAATGGGCTCATTGGTGAGGTACATAATCTCTCTGCTTCTCAGATACCAGGGGATGATGCTAAGGCATGTCAGTAAGAGACTGTCCTCCCAAGCCCCTTCTTTCCCTGTCCCTGAAAAAGGAAGATTTTTCTTAGGTCTGCCATGGGGTCCACAATTGACATGGAGGGTCTCCAGTTCAGAGATAACAGCTTACAGACCTCAGCCTCCTGGCACCGCACAGGGGGACTAGGCCCCGCAACACGTGGCCCTCTGTGGCCAGTTACACTCACAGAACATACATTACAGCAGCTAGACTTCACTCCATCTGCTCATGTAGTGTGCAGTGGCAGAGTTCACGAGTGAGGCCAAGGTGGCTGAGCACCAGTCAGGAGGTGTCACAGACAGCCGTACACTGGATCTGTCATGGCGCCCAAGCATTTCCGCTCAGCAGCTGTGAGCAACTTAGAGCTCTCGGTCTGTCCGTCTCCGCTTGTTGTTTTGTGCCGTAACTGGCAGCTTGCAGCTCAGGGGCTGCCTTGTTTCATGTGTGTGAGAAGCACTGCGTGAAGGGGCCCTGGCCGTGACTGGGACGCCTGGGTGCTACCGCACTGCAGTGCAACTCAGTGTTAGTAACAGTGTCAGCCACACCTCCCTCCACCAGGAATGGCATTTGCTAGCTGTGCCCATCCCACCCACTGAAGGACGAGCTTCTGCCTGCTGCTGAGCTGAGCACAGCTTGCTCTGTGAGTGCTGGGCCAACCAACTCTGTCAACGGATCGTGCGGCACAACTCAGTACCCGTCCGCAATACCCTACTAGATTGCTGCTGCTACGCAACTACCTGAAGTCTTACCATAACTCGCCTGACCTGGAGTCAGGCATCTCATTGCCCATATACTGCTATTCCAATGCAGGGACTGCTCAGTGCAGACAGCTCCAGTCGCGTGTGTACAACAAGGAGCAGCCATGTGCTCCCGGCTCAGTCCTTGCAAGGACATCACAGGCTCCAGGCCAGGAGCGGTCAGTGCCAAATAGCTCCAGTGTTCAGCCAGGCTCCTCCTGGCTCCTGACTTTGTTTTTAATTACAGGCTCCCCTTGCATTGAGGATGGATTCTGATGACACCAGAATTCAAGTTAACGGCTCAGGCCTGGATACCTTCCAAATGAGACCCCCTCAGCACTGCCCACACCTGCCTTCCCTCCCTGCAGTTCTGCCACTAGAGGCCAAGTCATTAAGCCAGCCTTAAAGGGGTACTAAAATGTCTCATTAAAGAAACAGCTTCTGTCCACTGCTGGGGTTGATGAGATTAATGGGAGACGCTCTCTGGCTCTCACCTGGGATCTGCAGCTCTTTAATTAGGGAAGAGATCAAATCATCTCTATTATTACTAATAAACTCTTCTGCTGAGGCTGCTGTTGCACTCTGCTGTGAGGCTCTCTGCCCCTGAGAGCAAAAGTTCCTTTTCCTTGTTTTTCTCCCCCTCCTCTTCCTCAGCACCACCATCCTTTTTGCCAGCCAGGGGCCAGAGCCAGTGATCAAAGGATGCCTTCCTGGTAACTTGGCCCAGTGGGCTTCAGATCAGCCTTCCTAGGACTTTGTGACACGATGCAGAACAGCTGCATATTTCGTGCCTGTCCCAAAGAGTCAGATTTTTCTTTTTTCTTTTCATTTTTAGTGATAACAAAAAAACATGAGAAACTGTTTCAACTGCTGCTGCCCACATAGGTGCCAGATTGCAATGAGGGGCTGCAGTTTGGAGGTGTGTACTGACAATGCTGGTAAGGGGCAGGACTGGAAACCAGGGAGATCTGTGTCAGTTTGGGGCTACTGCACCAGTATTTTCACTCCGTGGTGCATAGAGGGCAGTTGCTCCCAGATCCCCAGCTCTCACCTCTCTTGAACAGAGACCTGCCTCTGTTTCTGTCCTGACCAGGCTGCATGGCTCCCTGCCTACACTGGGACACCCCAGCAAGCCAGACAGCCTAATCTACCACCAGTTGCCAGATTATCTCCAGCCCTTTGTAAGTATGCACAGTGAGTTCTAAGGTAAACGCATTAGTGGGAAAACATAAAAAAGAAATAATTAAGGTTCCTGTCCACCTGCTAGGAGCTTGCAGAGTCTGCCATCAGGCATCAGGGGCCTCAGCCGGCCAAAGGCTTTCCAGACTTCCCAGGAAGGATTGCCCCCACCTTCCTTCCCTTGGACACAAGGTCCTGCCATTTGCTGGATCAGAAAGCAGGCCCTGTGCCAGTTTAAATTCCAGCTCTACATATGTTGATCCTTGGAGAATCAAGTTAAAAACAGTTTGTATGAGCCTGACCGGGCAGTGGTATCTCCCTTGTTGTGTTACAGCCTGAGTGCATGTGCCTGGCCACACTACAGTGTTCTTAGCTCCTGCAGGACCCTGGTCATCCTCCTCCATGGGTTACCCACCATCTCTGGCCCACCGTGGTACATAACCTGCAGGGAAATCTCCCAAAGGCATTGCAAGAAGTTTGCAGACCTGTCACCTACCATTCCAATCAAGACCGAGGTGCGTTAGTGAAGCTGGGCCCCAGGCTGGCATAGCAGGGTGCTGCCAGGACAAGAGCTCTTCAGCAGCAGCTGAGCCTGGTTCAGAGTGTGGGGACTGGCAGGTCCATGGAGCCAGGAAATCTGTCTGTGCTGTGCTCACCTCAGGCCCCATCTCTCACTGCACACTAGAGGAAGACCAGCATGAGCTGTCAGATCTTGTGGGCGCACACACACGGTTTTTTTGACCATGCAGCGCAGCAAAGGCAGACACACATTTGGTTCTCAGGAGGCTTTCCAAGCCAAGCTCCACTTTCAGCTTGCATGGAGCAGCTGGCTTATAGAGGGCTCCAGCAAGGGGATGAGATCCCAGGCATATTTCTGGGCCAAGAGAGGCTGCTGGGGAATGTCATCCACCTGGGCCATTTCTCCAGCCAGGCTAGTGGGCTTTATGGGAGGATGTGCTGGGCCAGTCAGGAGATGCTGGGTAAGACAGATGGAGGCAGAAACACTCGTATGTTAAGAAAAAGGAGTCTCAAAGTCCCCTACCCCTTGTCACCAGAGTCGGCATTGCAGCAGCTCCACTTGGTTCCTTCCTTTAGGCTCCAGGCTCTGTCATACTGACCACCGGCCAGCTCCTCAGAGACCCCACACCCACTCCTAAGACTGCTGACGTCTTCCCCACTCTTCTTATAGTCCACAGTGCTGCCTTCCAGGGCTAGCTGCCAGCCTCTCCCCATCAGTAAATATTCAGGGTTTCTTATGGGGTTTCTGTCCCTTAGCTTCTCTTCCCAGGCTGGACTCCAGCAGCTCACTTGAGAGTTGGGTGTGCAGGGGAGGAAGAGGGGCAAAGGTGTCTCTGCTGTCAGACACAAGCTGATTTTGCCCCCTCCAAAAGCCTTGAGCCTCTTGAGCCACAGCAAGCAGGTCACCCACCTGAATTCACTGGGCGCCTGCAGAGGAAGCTGCACACTGGAGGGAAGGTTTCTGGAGGTTGGCTCTTGGCCATAGGTCTGACACAACTGATCTGATCAGTTATATGGCTCCGGTCTCCACAAAGCTGAAAATCTCTACCTTTGTTCTTGTTTCCTTTAGCTGAAGTAAAATCTGTTCAAGGCTGGAAGGATCCAATTGTAACTGCATGGAGGGAAAGTGATTTCAGTGCAAGTTAGGAGCTTAAATAACTTTGCAGAGCTGGGCTCTGGCAGTTGGCTCAAGGTCACAGAGGAAGCTGATAACACAGTTCAGAATTGTCTTGCCTCAAACTACTGGCCCCCCTTTCTTCAAGTAACTTGCTAACACAAACCCTTGGTTTTGTCCAGCTGCTCTGAGCTCCCTCAGGGTGTCACTGGAAGCGGAGAGTACATCCCTGAGCAAACAGCCCAGTGAGCTCAGTGAACGTTACGAAGGCGATGAGCTATGGTAAGACAGAAGTTTTTGCTGTCCCAGCAAAATTTTATGCATCAGTTTTGGCATGAAAATATTTATTGGAATGAAATCAGAGTTGGAAGGCAGGCAGTGGATTTTCTGAACCTCAGAACAGCTGGAGGAGCAGGGGGGAAAAAAAAAGCCACCAGAGGGAAATTGATTTGCTTTCACATCTTTCCTCTGAGCATGGGGCAGACCACCCCTTTTCTCTCCAGCCCAGGTGGCAAGCAGGGCTCTGGTCCCTGGGGCATGATTTTCTCTCTGCCTCAATCAAATGAGCACAACACAGTGACCAGGCTCTCAATTTAAAACCCAGGAGCTTTTCCTTCGCTTGTGGAGAAAGACTGTCCAAATATTGCAATGGGGTGGTGCAAGACGAGTGTGGAGGCAGTGATCTGGGTGGATGGAGAGCCCACGAATGCCAACTAAATCTTTAGGGATGGATACCTGGCAGATGAAATGCTGCCAGGCAGTGAGGGGTGTAGTCTTCTGCATGCCAATGACTACAACATCCTTAATCTGCTCCACTTTAGCCCTTCTCCTTCCACTGGCTAAGTGGGCCAGAGGTTGCAGAAGGGGCCATCTCAGATCACAGTGCCCTGTATTTCCATTTGCTGTGAAAGCATAACAGCGAGCATGAATTTCAGCCACAGATAGGAAGTCGCAGGGGTTAATCCTGCGCGCCTCACGTGTAGCACCGCACCTCGCCCAGTTGCTCAGCCTGTGCTTAGCCCCTGCAGCCCTGGGGGCCCCCTCCCATGACGAGTAGGTAGGTTTGTTTCTGAACATTGATCAGATCTGGCAGGGACCCAAGTTATGCAAGGTCTGGATCATGACACTGGCCCAACTCCATAGAGACACCACACTGGAAGTTAGGTTTAGTGGCATGCACGGTGCACTGGGAATCAGGGGAGTTGGGCTCTTATCTCCACTGACTTATTGGGTGACCATGGGGAAATCACTGCTCCATGCTGCTCTGTGCCTGCTACCCTCTTGTGTCATGCCTGGGGGGCATAATGGTGATGCAAGGGGCAGATCCTTCTCTCCACCCTCACAGGGACTTAGCTGAGGCAGCTGCATTGAGCCGTGAAGGTATATCTCTTGTGCCATTCACAAGGCCACTGCCTCTGACAGTCCCTCTGGAGGATGAAACCAAGAACAAATTGTGACTTCAGAGACTCTTATTTGCTCCCAGGACAATGCAACCTGGGCTGTCCTATATAAAGGGTCTGTGGCAAGACTGACCACTACATCATAGTGACACTTAACAAATGCTTGTCATTCATAGACCTCAAGTGGATAAACATCAACATCATCTGACATGGGGAAACTGAGGCACAGAAAGGCAAAGTAACTTGCCCATGGTCACAATTGTAAGCCAGCGCCAGCTGTCAGACACACAGCATAGCCCCGCTGATACAAACTGATTGGGGCTACTGTTCCAATAACTGGGGCATCCCCACAGAAGCAGCATGCATTGGAGTGACAGACAGCTGGGGAAAGGTTTCCAAAAGGGATTTTCTGTGCACTGCGAGGCTCCTGGGTTTCCCAGCTCTTGCAACAAATCTATAAAGAAGGCAGTGGCTTGAGACTGATGTTTATTAGTGGTATTTCAGTAGCACTTAGAGGCCTCAGCTGAGATCAGGGCCCTGTTGCGCAAGGAGCTCCATAGCCAAATAATGAGACAGTGTCCCTGACCCCCCAGAATTTACAATGTAACTAGCCAATGAGTGTGCTATTATCCTCATTGCATGGGCAGGAAACTGGGGTACACTGAGTTTCACAATGCGCCCAAGTTCATATGGAACTTCTGTGAAACCGGACTTTGCTAATAGTGATGCGAAGCCCCTGGCAGCACAGTGCCAGTCAGCCTTCTCCCCTGCCCATGCTCCTCTTAACCCAGCCTGTGTGCCCCGGCGCCAGAGAATACTTTCCAAGCACGCACACCGAACTTAAACAATGCAGGCGCAGAGGCAGAACGCGCACACTTTGTTAACTGCATTTGGTACATGTTCTGCTGCTTAATTACCTGCAATGGTCTTGATTTACACCGATGCCAGCCTGCCGGAAGGTCCTGATGGAATGTGTTTCATTACCCATTCTGCAGAGCACTTTGTGTCTTACTGGCCTGGAATGAAGCAACCAGAGCAGCAGGAAGAATTGCAGCTTTTTAAAAAGGGGGAATTGACAGGATTTAGAGTGGGGAAAAAGGATGCATCGAGCTGTTTTTAATTCTTAACCCATTAGCTGTTTGGCAAAAACCATCCTGACTTTCTGGGGCACCCTGGTATTTCTGCACTGCAATAACAGCACGGCATCAAGTCTCAGAGTAGGTCAGTTGACTCAGGCTTGTAGAGCTAAAAACCCCAGAGGAGCTGTTTGGGTTGAGGCAGGAGTCTGGGCTCTGAAACCCAATGAGTGGGATCAGGTCTCGCATCCCAAAGACAGATGGTTCTCTCCAGATCAGTTATTCTTGGCCTTTGCAGGATGGGGACTCTTTTCTCAAAGGCAGGAATGGTTGTGCTCCCTTTAAGTTTATTATAAAAGCAAGAGAAAAAAATCTACCACTGCCAACAGTGTGAAGTGTGTAACAAAGAGCACATATGTTTTGTGAGGCTGGTAACTCCACATAGCTGATTCTAGTACTACTTGGCCTTGCAGGAGAAGGGGGCTTGGGGAGTTCTCTTTGCTTTCATTGCAATAACCTTTCAATGCCCCTCACCCCATTGTCTTTCATCTCCCTCACCATCGGGGTCACAACCCACCCATTTAGAAACCTCATTCCAGATCTGATGTTTGACTTTGCCTCCCTGTGGCAGGCAGGTTGCTACCACACTCCCACTGACATCAGTGAGACAAGATGTCAACCTCAATATGGCAGCTCATCCAGGGCTTGCTGTGTATCCATCTCAAAGCAAAGCAGCTCTTTTTACTGACACACAGCACCTCCAGCCCTAGAGATCACCTCATCTCACCATCCTGGACTCCAGCCAACATTCGGTGGGAAAAGGAAACATTGCTGGTAGGTTGGTTGAAATCACAACAGTGTCCTGAAGCTGCTGTAAGGTTGAGAATGGTAGAAGTCATGGTGGGGCACACTGGTGGCTGGAGTGCAGGGGAGGTGGTCATATGAATGATAAATTCCAGTGACTATATGGTGCTATGGTTTGTTACAGAGCTGGACCCAACCCCTGGGGACTGGCATATATTAGACAGATAGGGTATGTCCACACAGGCTTCTTATTTCGAAACAACAGAGGTTGTTTCGAAACAAGAAGCGGCATGTCCACATGACACACCATTATTTCGAAACAACGGGACCCGTTGTTTCGAAATAATGGCTGTTATTTCGAAACTGTTAAACCTCGCATCTAATCAAAATAGCCGCTGTTTCAAAACGGTTGTTTCGAAACAATGGCGTTCAGACACGTTGTTTCGAAACAACACCATTGTTTCGAAACAACTGTTTTGAAACAACGTGTCCAAATGGCCTTGTTTCAAAATAACCATTTTGAAACAACAGCTATTTCAAAAGCAGGCTTCCCTTAATTCGAATTAACAAACTGTTAATTTGAATTAACTTATTTTGAAATAACTCATTTCGAAATGGGTTATTTCGAAATAATGATGTATGTGTGGACATAGCCATAGTGAATAAGCACCACACACACTTAAACACACATTCCTTACAGTAACTGCAGGACATTGCAGCACTTTTGTGAAGCTCTCCAGCTTCACCTGCAAGCCCTTGTATTAGCAAAAGGGAGCTCTGCTGGAGATCAGATGCTGTGTCAGCTCCCTGTCACTCCTATCTTTTCTTCACTAGCAAACTTCTTGGGTATGTCTACACTTACACTTTAAATCAAAATAGTGATTATTCCTATTTAAAGCAATGCATGTCTACACTAGCCTTCCTGATTTGATTTGAAAATGAGGAGCTCCCTCATTTCAAAATAAGGAACGGTCATTTCGATATAATAAAACCTCACTTTATATTGAAATGATGGTTAAATTGAAATTATTATTTTGAAATAACACAGTGTAGTCATGCGCACGCACACAGGTTGTGAAATCCATGCACACAACAAAATAAAGCGTGCACAAAAAAATTCGACAGTGCTAATATTCTTATGCTACTTTTAAGTAGACGATTTCAAGTAACATGTTTCAAATAAGGTTTTGTAATTTATAAAATCATTTCCATCACCAGATCAAAATAAAATTTAGATATTATTTGAATCATACACACTTACTTCATTGCACTCACAAGTTTGACCACACTTACTGGAGTGCACACAAATTTTGGACACTGGCTTCTCAAATCTGCACAAAAGAAATTTTTTGCACACACAGCCTATGAAAAATTAGAGGGAACATTGACAACCTGCACTTAGTTCAATGTAACAGCCTGGAAATGGCTTATAGTGAAGCTAAGAGTGAGTTTATTGGTAAGGATCTCAGAATTAAGTGACAATAAGCATGGCAAAGAAGTCAATGTGGTTACAAACAACCCAAAATATTCTAGTGTCTAAAATGTCATCTTAGCAAGTTACGATTTTGACCTACTGTAAGTGGTTTCCACACTTACATCATTATCACAATCTTCAGAAGTTCTGGCAAGAGAATCACTGGCTACATGGAACTAGAAGGTGGTCTCTTCTGTGTCCTGAGTGATGGATAACACAGGGGTGCTCTCCCCTTCTTTTTATCGCACAGGAAACATTGGAAAAGAAAGCCAAGTCAGAGTCCCCCCTGCAGCTTGTTCTTCAGAGCACCGGTGCCAATCCCCCTTTCACCTTCAGGGCCGTGTGCTTTTTTGCTTGGCCTGATCTCTTTCTTTACCATAGATGCAAATGTCCTTCTATTGTCCTTTGCTTGCAAAACCTGACCCTGGCAGACTGGCACCGCACATTCCTTTGTCTAGGACAGACCCATTTCTCTGCTTTACTCAGCTTGCTTGGTCTGAACATATTTTAGGAATAGACATAACAGCTTCCACGCTAACTGTCCGTCACTCAATAACATTGCTCAGCAGCGTGTCCCTCGCTTTGATAAACCACCTTCCTCAGTGCACTGTGATAATACTGCATACAGTCAGTTGATCTCATTGTTTAGTCTTTGGGGTTCAGCCCCTCTGCTCTCCCCTGGGTGGCTGGACCTTTACTGTCACAACTGTCCCATCCAAGAAGGTGCAAAATGTTACAGTTCATTCATGTGCGTGTAAAATATACCTCAGTGGGCAGATCCTTTGCTGTGTAAAATGCCTGAGCTGCACTGACTTCATGGAGAATGCACAACCCTGCTGCAGCTCTGCCCCACACAGAAAATCTGTCCATATTCCAAGCCACAGGCCTAGATATGAGGATCCCCCTGCAGCTGAAACCCACCAGGGACCCGGCTGAAAATGCCAGTGAGCTAGGGAAAATGGCCAGACAGAAGAGTCCTTTTCCTCGTGTAAAGCAAAGTGCATGAGAGTGCTCAGAGCTCTGTCAGGATGCTGTGCTAACAACGGCACAGGCTTGCTGTGCCCTTTTCTGTGTCTCACTCATCTATATCTCTTGGTGGGGGCGCTCTCCAACCCAGTCAAGAGCTCTTTGATCTCAGCTATCCCTAACACCTGTGGGCACAGATGGTTTCCAGCCACTGCGAGGAGCTTCTCTTGACTTGCTGCTGGCTGGTGAAATCCCCTTCTGAATGAAAAATGGAATCATGTGTCTTTTGCAAGGGCAAAACATTCCTTGTCAAATCTGCCATGGCTTAGTCTATTCTCCCCAACATGAGACTGAGCAAGGGGGAAAATATAGCTAACTTCTGTCTATCTAATCTTTGCTCCCTTAGCTACCTACCTGTCTACCTATCAGCAGAGCAACTCTTGGTCACTACCTCACTGTCCATCCTTTCAACAGCTGAGCAGTTACCTGATACGATTAGAAACAGCCAGGTGCTGAAGAGTTCAGCTGTAGATCCAAACTCTCCCAGAGCTTGGTGGGGAGGAGGGTGGCTGAGTTTTGGTTTGGCCCATTCCAGAGCCAGCAGCCAGGAGTGGAGTCTGGGTTTGGATCTGAATGTCTCCAAAGTTCAGTGGGGTTTGGGTCATGTGTTTGGATCTGTAGCTTGAAACAAGGCTGGCATCAAACTGGGGAGGAGGGGTTGGGGGGCTGTGGGCTGTGTATGTCCATCAAGAAAAATCCCCATGTCCTTGAACTGGTACTAGGAAGGGCCAGATTAAGACATGCTGAGGCCCTAAACTGTGTCAAGATTCAGAGGCCCCATACCACAAAAAATAAAGAGAAAACAATCTTCTTACTTATCCCCAATATATTTAGAGGCCTCTCCTAATGTGAGGACCTAAGCCATGGCTTCCTTTGCTTGTGCCTAAATCTGGTACTGATGCCAGGACAGACTTCCTGGCTATTGGAAAGACTTTTTCTCGTTCCCAGCCCCCCTGCGGGAGGGGGCAATCATCTGTTCCTCTGTTGGGTGCAGCAGGAGGTCCCTGTACTATGCACCAATGAGAACAATACCAGGACTTTCCTTGGGAAATGGGCCTTCTCTACCCACCCCAGTGACTGGGGTGTGGCTTGTCTGGCCATGGGCTGGAGTGGGAGTCAGCAGTCAGGAATCGGGGCCCAGGAGTAGAGCTGGTGTTATGGGGCAGGTGCCACAGTGAAAGGCAAAGGTCATGAATTGGAGCAGATGACCAGAACCAGGTTACCTGCATGAGGCAAGTGTAAGGGGACTGATAGTCCCTCGCTGGAACTGAATGGGCCTTTTGACTGGCCACTCCAGTCTGGAAGCAGGAACCTGAAGCAGACAGCCCAAGGGCCAGTGGGAGAGGTCAGTGTCCCAAGATGGTTTGATTGACTGGCCAGACAGGACAATGAGGGAGTCAGCAGAGGGCTCCCCTGCCCCTGAGCTGAAACTACAGGCTGGACATGCCTGGGCAAGCCAGAGAGCTTGTGGGGCTGAGCTAAGGAGGAAGCACTGAGCAGCCAGCAGCTGGGAGCCAGAGAACCCAGGCAAGGGAGCTGGGCTGAGCTGATTTGTGCAGACAGACGCCAGAGCCATAACGTGGTGTTTTGCTGCCTGGGGCTCATTCTGATTGGAACGTGCCCCTTCCCATTAGTGGCACTTAGAGCCAGCACCGCAAAGCTGCCCCTTTAATAGAGCGGCTCCATTGAGCTGCTCCAACCCACTGGGGGCTTTGCTCCATCGGCCCTGCTGTAGTTACGGCTCAGGCAGACACACAGCAGCAGAACCAGAGGGGCCCGTGGAGCGTCCCAGAGGGCCACACTAAAACAGAGAGGGGCTGGGAGCCAGGGCTGGAACCATCTGGAGGTGGGTGCAGTGAGCAACTGGGGAACAGTGAAAGCGGGTCTGACACTGGGTTCCTAGAGCCGGGACGTGTGGCCACTGCCAGAGCCTGTGTCTCTGACTCCCTGAATCACAGCAATGCTGTCAGGCCTGGACAGAGGGCCTGCGATGTGTAAAACAGACGGAGAACATCCTCTACACCCCAGAGACGCTGCGTGCCCCTGTGCCAGGGGACTTATTGGGTGTTTTAGCTTTAACCTTTCTCCTCTATTTTTTTATTTGATTTTTGATTGCTGTTTGTTTAATAAATTGTATTCAAATTGCATACAGTGATTGGTGGGCCAGGGAAGCCAGCATCCCAGAGTGGGGACACCCTAGCCCCTGCCCTGAATGACTACAACAAGATCGGGGGTCAAGCCCCCAGGAACTCTGGGGCCAATCTTGCTGGGGTTACAGGGACTCCACCGTGCAGGAGAGTGGAAGGGGAGCCTTTAAGGTCAGGCAGATCTCTGGGTAAAGGAAGTGGGAGCAAGGGCTCAGAACCTGTTGCTACCCACCTTCACCAGGGATGTATAAATCAGAAAAGTTCTCCACAATAGCTGGCACGTCTCACGTCTCCCTGGTTACACAAGGCTGGGAACAGCAGGCCCAAGAGCTATCACAGCCAGGGGTGAATGTTTTGAGCTGCCAGCTCCCACAGCTGGGCTTATAAGCCCATCTGCTGAGTGTGTAGCCAATCAGACAGCCTGCTCCAGGCGAGCTTTGCCTCTTCCGATGCCGACAGGCTGTCTGCTACTTCCTGGCTGTGTTCACACAGCACTTTTGTTTCGAAACAACCTCGTTGTTTCGAAACAACAAAAAACCATGTTCACACGACGCACAGTTGTTTCGAAACAAGTTAAACCCCATTTGGGGTCAAAACAAGGCGTGTGAACATGTTGTTTCGGAACAAAGTGTTCCGAAACAACAGTGGATCCTCAGCACCCTGGCCA
>ML681971.1:4700794-4713848 GCA_007922195.1 Podocnemis expansa | reverse complement strand
TTTCCCGCTTTTTAGCCTATTTCGAAATGACTTTTTGCTAATTCAAATTAAGTCATTTCGAAATAAGGCGTTATTTTGAAACAAGTTGTTTCAACACAACGTGTTTCGAAATAACCATGTGTGTGTCAACACAGCCCCTGAGTCATCCAGTCCTTTTCTTTCACTCCTGCTTCAACTACCTCCACTTTCTGCCACAAGGAGGAGCCCAAATTGTTCACTGGTGCAAGCTCATATGCAAGGCCAGTGACCCTGGCACACACTCAGGTAGCTTCCTTCTGCAAATGTGTGCAAGGGCTGCACTACTTCACAGGGTGAATCCCTCTCTTTTCTCCCAGGAGCTTGGGGTTAAACAGGTACATCAGAAGTGGTGGCCTGCACAGAGACTGAATTGTGGACCTTGGGATCTAAATGTATGAGCCGCTACTGCTTGAGCTAACCAACCCTCTGTTTGGTCAGGCTGTTGCAAGCTCGTCTGCCTGTGTCTGTGGTCCTGTCAGCACTGGGGAGATGACACAGTTTGGATTCTCTACAGTAACCCTGTATCCCCACAGATGTGGTTCACCCCCTAAATTCTAGCTTATATATGGAAGCAGCTTGACAACAAGTATCGATCTATGACTTCCCAGCATGTCTCAATGGTACCTCAGTTCCCTGGCTTTCTCCTTGATGCCGTCTTTTCCAAATGCAAAGAGCAACCAGAGACTTGGAGCATAAAATAGCCTTTTATGTAGGTTAAGGAAAAGCAACAGGAAAGAATAAAAGTAAAATCTCCAATGAGAAAAGGCATGTAGGTGTCCATCTGTCTGTCTGTCTCTCTGCTCTATCACAGATTGCAGAAGCTCTGGAAGCAGCATGGCAATGGTTTCTACTAGCAGGCTGAGCAAGAGTTGTTAAGACATTAAAGACATAACAGCAAGAAACAAAACAGACGCATAGTTGTGGAAGGGTCATGACCCCTCCACTTTGAAATCCAGGCCACCCAATCAGATTTTAACCAATTCATCCTGCATTTTTATTGGTCTCTGTTTCACTTGTGCCCATGCATGTACACCACAGGCCTTGCCAAAAAAATCAGTTCTAGCTATGCCTCTGAAACAACAGTCACCCCAGCTTTGTAGATATGTGAGCCACATGTACCTGCTTGGTTTATAAGTTGAAGCTGGAGTTGATGATTGGTATTAGAGTCTGCTCTGAGACTGTGGGGGCGCCCCTCCCACACTAGTGATGCTGGGATTAGCACTGGACTGGTAGTTTTGGTGATGACTCGCAAGACAGAGCAAAATCCACTTGAAGAAGAAAATGTATCTGAATGTTGTTTCCCACCACAGCTATAGTGACTTCATTACCATAGTCTAATGTGAAACAAGCACACACCGTAAGTGAATAATTGTGTGCGTTATGTGCCACTGCTGCCTTCTGGTAGATGTTCATGCTTGTAGCTGTGTCACCCGCTTATGGACGTCTTGGAGAGCTTGCGGCTCCATTACCACTGACTAGATCTAAATGGTTCTCAAAGGAGCTAGTCCTGGTTTGCTGGGCCAGTACCCTGCACAGTTAAACTTAGAAATAATTCAAAGCTTTGCAAAGCTCAGTTGGTATTCCTGGAAAAGCAGGCCTAGTGCTGAGCAGAACTGAGACTGAATGGTGGGAGGGAGGATTCAAACCAGGAACAGCAGAACAGAACTGAAGTGCAAGGCTGGGATAGCAGTGTCTGCTATGGGTCAGGACTGAGGCAGCGTTTCAGGTTAAGAATGAGCTACGCTGACAGAGTTAAGCAAAACAAACAAGAAGTCCTGTGTCACTTATAAAGACCAACAAATGTATTTATCCCATGAACTTTAGTGGGAGAAGTGGGATTTCCCAGGGGGTTGGACTCGATGATCTCATGAGGTCCCTTCCAGCCCTATGATTTGATTTGATTTGATTTGATTTTCTCCCATGATAGCTCATGCAATAAATAAATAAATCTGTTAGTCTTTAAAAGTGCCACAGGATTCTTTGTTTGTTTTGCTGAACTAAACTAACACAGCTACCCCTCTGGAAGATGGCAGAGTTAAGTGAACAGGGGTCTGCAAGCCACGACTGGCGCTCCTTGGCAGAGTGGATGGGGAGGGTGCCCAGCTGGTGAGCTGCAGATCAGGAGAGAGGGTGTGCCTACCTGCAACACTGACTCGGGTGTGCAGGACTTGTGAGATGGGGTGAAGAAGAGCACAGTTGATATCAGGGCTTAGACTGGTGCCCAGTTGCTCAGATTGTGTCCCTCAACTAGTTCCAGAACTCAGACACCAGCCTGAGGCCCAGCATCCATACTCCTATTTTTAGCCTCATACACAAGTCCAAGTCAACAAAGCCAGGCTCTGACACCGAGGACCCTGGGTCTCAGTCTCCAGGACAGATGTAACTAAGGCACATTGGCCGAATTAGGGCAGAAAGGCCATATTGCAGGAGAGTGCTGTCATTTTTATGATCACTGAAAACGAGTCCACAGAGGTCAGATTTCCATCACGAAGAATTCATATTTCCGAGGCAGCTCCACGCCTGCTCACATTTTAGCCTTGATGCAACCACTTCACTACATGACTTTGCTACAACTTGTCAGAAACAGAAACCCCTGTTCACTCTACCTACTTCATGAAACACACAAAAAGCATAATTGTGCTTTGAATTTTTTTTTTTTCTTAAAGCATAAGCCAAGCAACGGCACTTGGAAGGAATAATCTTGTTAACAATCTCAGCAGGGATGGAACATAATTAATACTAACAAATTCATTTTGGAAGAGTCCCTCATTCACCTCCAGATAAATCAGTAGCTGCCACACCGCTCCTTTCGTCATCACAAAGACTGAGATAAAAAAAGAATCGATGACATATTTCTCTGGTGATATTGTAGCGGATACAGACTGTAATTAACACAGGCACTTTTCAAGCACAATAAATCCTTGCCTTTCCCAAGAGGCTGCTAAGCTAGTTATTGCACTGACTAGGAAACATGCAGGTTATACCGTGGAGAGGATATAGATTCTTATTAGATTGTAAGGTCTTTGGGGCAGGGACCATCCTGTTGTCCTGGATTTGTGTAGATTAGTTCAGTTTGTGGAAAACAATGGCAGAAGGGGGAGAAGCTACTTTGTCACTGTTGGTTATTTGTGATTCATAATTTGATTGTTCTGTATTTGTCTAGTGCCTACTGCAATTAGAATATGGATCTTGCTGGGCTTATACAGCAGCTTGCACAATGAGATCATGGTCCAGGCCTGCAGCTCCTCAACATTACTGCAATAAAATATTATAATAAAATAATGCAACTAATAAAATGTATAACCTGAGCTGGGTCCAAGCCAAATTTTGATGAAAACTCAATTTCAGAGAAATCACAATGTTTCAGGAAACCAATTTGATTTCTTTGCCAGTTTGGATCATTGACCTAAGAATTCAAAACAAAAATATTCACTTCTTAGAATTTTTTGGAAATAATTCACTTGGAGAAGAATAATTTTCACGTTTTGTTTTTAAACTGACAAATGGGAAAGTGGGAGAAAAGGTGAGAAAACTATTTTTCCCAACTAAAACTAAATACATTTTTGATTATTTTCAGATTTTTGCATTCTAATACAATTTTTTTTTGGAAAATTGTAGTGAAAAATATTCATTGGGAAGAAAATTATTATACAAAGTATTTTTGAATTTTTCAATGGCCTCTTTTCAAATATTTGCTTGACAGCTAAACTGTTAGCTACTTTGATCATGTTGGTGCCTCTTTTTAATCACTGGTTTTACTTAAATTATTTTTATACTCCTGGATGTTTGGAACATGGCTTATCTTTGTCATGTTAATGAATGCACTGTCTAGTTTACACAGGAGGCTTAAAACAACCATGAGCTAGGAACACAAACAAAGCTGTTTCCATACAACTTGAGTTCCAACTTTGTCTTTCTTGTTTATCAGAGACCAGCCTCTGTGAAGCCACAAATTCATCGTGGCAATAAGGGCACACTGTTGACTCTTGTCCAGCTTCTTGTACACTATAACCCCAAGGTCCTTTTCTGCCAAACTGCTGCCTAGCTAGGTCACCAGTCTGTAGCAATGCATGGGATTCTTCCACCTAAGTGGAGGACTCTGCGCTTGTCCTTGTTGAACCATATCACATTTCTTTGGACACAATCCACCACTTTTGTCAAGGTCACTCTGTACCCTCTCCCTGCCCTCTAGCATATCTACTACACCCCCAGCTTAATGTCATCTGCAAACTTGCTGAGGGTGCAATCCACCCCATCCTCTATAACATTTATGAATTTCCAAAGGGATAGCCGTGTTAGTCTAGTCCAGCAAAATAAACAAGGAGTCGTATGGCACTTTAAGACTAACAGATTTATTTTTCGCATGAGCTTTCGTGGGAGAAAATCCCACTTCCTCAGATGCTTTGAAGATGGGTGAATGTACAGAATGGCATGAAACTAAATGCAAGGGTGTGTAAAACATAGGATCAGGTCATACAGTAACAGCAAATCAGGGCAGTCGTTAGGTTCAAACCATGCGAAGCCTGAAGTCAAATTACCTTTTGTAATGGGAAAAGAACCCATAGTCTCGATTAAGTCCTGCTTTCATAGAATTTAGCTTGCATATTAACTCCAGTTCAGCTGTTTCTCTTTGAAGAACAAAACTGGCCTAAGACTGACCCCTATGGCACTCTGCTTCATAACTAGACATCGAGCCATTGAGCACTACCTGTTGAACCTGATGATCTAGCTAGCTTTCTATCTAACCTACAGTTCATTCATCCAACTCACACTTCTTTAACGTGCTGGCAAGACTGCTGTGGGACACTGTATCAAGCACTTTGCTAAAGTCAAAATATTGCACATCTGTTTCTTTCCCCACACCCACAGAGCCAGTCATTTGATCACAGAAGGCAATAAAGTTGGACAGACATAATCTGCCCTTGCTCAAATCCATTCTGACTGTTTCTGATCACCTTCCTCTCCTCCAAGAGCTTCAAAATAGATTCCTTGAGGGCCTGCTCCATGATTTTTCCAGGGACTGAGGTGAGGCTGACTATCTGTAATTTCCTGGATTCTCCTTCCCTTTTTTGAAGATGTGCACTAGATTTGCCTTTTTCCAGTCATCTGGGACCTCCCCAAATCACCACAGCGTTTCCAAGTTAATGGCCGATGGCTGTACAATCCCATCAGCCAGCTCCCTCTGCAGCTTTGGATACATTGCATTTGGCCCCATGGACTTGTACATGTCTAGCCCTTCTATAGAGTCCCGAACCACTGAGGGCTGCTCACTTCCTCTGGATTCTGTGTTGCCCAGGGCAGTGGCCTGGGAGCTGACCTTGTCTGTGAAGATAGAGGCTGCATGTGTAGTTGGGTTCTGTCAAGTCAGGGACAGATTACAGAGCTCTAATATAAGCTCCCACGACCTGACTTGCCCAGGTTACTAATAGCACGGGGGACTGGCAGAACAACTTTCCACTACCTAGAGCTATCTGCATTAGTTCTTCCTGAAGTCACAGTCCGCTGCAGTTTGTGGAGAGAATCCTCTCCTGCCCAGTGGGCTTTGGCTCAGGGCCCGAGAGAAGGAGGAAAGGAAGTTCAGGCTAATTGTGAACAAAGGGTGGGCCTGGCCAAGGAGCCCAAGGGGTTATCAGGATGATTTCATGCCACTCCTGCACCTCTGGGATTCGGAGCTGATCTAGGATGGGAAGCCCTGTGCACGTGCATCAGAGCATCCCTGGGGCTTCCTCCAGCTGCCAAGGAGTTCCTCCTCTTCTAACTGCTGCACCCCTTTCCACTCTGGCTGAGGTTACCTAGGTCAGTCCTACACCCCCAGCACTGATGGAATTCCTGGGGTTACTTGCTTGGTTTATATTGCCAGAGTGGACAGCAGTCAGGGCCAGAATCTGATGCCTTTTCTTTGACTTCTGCCATAGCAACCACTCTAGATCATATGCGTGTTTATTGTTAACTCTGCCAACCTC
Source organism: Podocnemis expansa (assembly GCA_007922195.1). NCBI lineage: Eukaryota > Metazoa > Chordata > Testudines > Podocnemididae > Podocnemis > Podocnemis expansa. The sequence continues at coordinate 4,707,867 of ML681971.1, read as the reverse complement.
CCTTCTGCTCCTATTGGTCTCCCTGGCTGAAGAACTGCTTCAACTCCTCTGGTACCTGTGAGAGAAAGGGGAGAGAGAAATTGACACTGAGCCACTTTTCTCCAGCAATGTCATCCTGCCAGCATAAGCCAGGGAAAGACTCTTTCTGCTACCTTATCCTCATGGTCTTTGAGCAGAGTGTATGTGGAGCAGGCTTTGGAGATCAGCTCATCTGCATCCACATCAATGATGCTCCCACAGACCTTTGGGGGAGAAAGAGAAAGGAGACACTCTAGACTTGCATGGAGCGAATGGGAGCAGTCAGCTGCTCCCCCAGTGGCCTTTAGGTGTAGGTGCAGCATCTTTTCAAGCCCATGGGTGTCACCGAACATGGCACCATCACCCCCTTCCCAGTTCACTACAGCTCAGAGCCCAGCTGTGCTGCTGCCCCGACTCTGGAGGTCATGGTGTGCTGCTGAATGCTCTAGCCAGATGCTGCTACTCTGGGACTGGGAAACCCACCTCAAAGAAGCCACCTGTTCTTCATCCAAATCCAAATCCTGTGCATTCGCTTCACTTGGTGTTCTCACATTTTCCAGTCATTATTTCAGCACTTCTTTCTACTTACCATTGAGGATTACAGTCATAGAAATGTGAGGCTGTAAGGGACCTCCAGAGGGTCCAGCCCCCTTTGTGAAACAGTACCAAGGAAACATAGACCCGCCCTGCCAGCTGTGTTCTGGTCACAGCCTATTGATTGTTCTTTGGGGGAAGGGGTCACTCTCACTATGCTTCTAACCAAAAATCCCAACATACACCTGAGAACCCTGCCCACCCACCATCCAGCTGGGACTGAACTTTCCTGCAAACGCTCCCCTTGAGAAAGTCACCAGCTTTGTAGGAAAAAGTGTTTTAATGAAAACTTGCTGACCAGCTCTGCCAGGCTCTTTCTCCAGCTCTGCACTGACCTGGGGTAAGTCCCTGACCCTCTGTTCCCCTCCTGGTCCTTGTCTGTGTAGAATAATGGGGAATATGATCTCCAGTGGTTCAACTGTGCTATTAAAGATCGTGCAACAGGAGATGCACATCAGTGAAGAGGCGTGGAAAGCCAGTGAGTTCAGGGCAGGCTGGAGAAGGTTCAGACAACCATCCATGTTTTTAGGAGCTGAGCTGAACCACCTCTCTTTTTGGACCATCTGCACATTTTAGGGGTGCCAACAGCAAAACTGGGGGGGTAGTCAGTAAAAGTGAAGGCAGTGAGAAGGTTCCCTCAGTGACTGCAGAAATGGAAAGATCTATTAGCATCTTGGCCAGGCCCACAGTTAGCACAAGCTTGTGCCCTAGAACAGTGGTTCCCAACCTGGCACCTGGGGACCACTGGGGGTCTGTGGAGTTATTGCAAGGGGTCCATGCATACATCCAGTCCTAGCTGCTGCCAGTCAGTGATCCATGGTGGACAGGGCTCTAAATCAAGGGTGTCAAACAGGAGCGTCGCTAGCACTGGGCACATGGGGCTTGTGCCCCGAGTCTCAGTGCCAGGGCCCCAGGTCTCCTAGAGACCGGAGACCCTGCTGCCGCAGGCCCAACTCACCCTCCCTCTGGGGCCCAGGGATCCACGGCTTGGCTGTCGCCAGCCCGCCCAGGGCTGTCCTTTGGAGGGGCAGGGCCCAGGGCCGATCAGCCTATGTGAGCCTGCCCCACCAACCAGTCTGTCCTGGGGGCAGGGCAGGACAGGCTGGGGCAGGCTGGTGTGTGACTGGGGCTCTGCGGAGCTCTGGCTACATCCCCGCCCTGCCCCGTGCCCTGGGCTGGAACGCCACTGCGAGCCCAGCAAACAGTGGGGCCTGGGGTGATAGCCCCACTCCTGGGGATGGCCCTGGCGACGCTCCCTCTGGTCCTGCCCCCAGCCCTGAACCTATTTTGGAGGCAGTGACACCTCTGGTGTCAAATTTACAACCCACAGGCCTGGAGCCGGCCCATGTAGCTGCTGCCTGGGCTGTGCCTGGAAGGTGTCTGCAGCAGCAAACTGCAAAGACAGGCGCAGGCACAGCAGGGCAAGGCGTGCTTCTGACTCACTTACATGATCTGAGTCACAGCACAGAGGAACAAAGGAAGCACCCCAGTCAATCCTGGCTCAGCTTTGTTGTGGTCTGCCGGCCAACCAGAGTCTCAGTCACAGCAGGCAAGGCTGGCTCCAAGGAGCCACCACACTGCCTCCAATCCCAACTGTTCACTGTTCATGCAGTCAGCCTGCTAATTTGATTGACAACACATTGCATGAATCACAAATAAAGAAGGAAAAAGTGGCTGGGGCCCACATGGGAACAAGCCAATCAAAGGCCAGCTTGGACTGAGCCAACCAAAGGCAAGCATTCTGAATGACTGACAGCGATGGGCAGGAGGGGGAGAGACAGGAGTCCACCCTGGCTACCTGTGACCGAGACTGATTTTTTTGCCTGCCACCATGAATTAGGGGAAGTGGAAAGGGAAGTGGGGAGGGGAGGGTCATGGAGCCAAGGAAAGTGTGGGAAAGCCTACATGGCTGGTGAGAGGGAAGGAGACCCCATGTCCTCTGAATATGGAGGGGAAAGGGGTTTGGGAGCCCATGAGGCCACATGGATCACAACAGATGTCCTGCCCTCCAATGTGCTCCTCCCCGCCCCAACATTGAATGAGTTTGACACCTCTGCTTTAAATGAATTATATTTGCCTGCTGTGAGCAGCCTCACCCTGGTTATGTCCTCACCACCTGGGAACAGGCAACGGACAGGTCCTCCACTGCCCTTTTGCAGCACCGCTGCCTCCAGTCAGTCCCCAATAACAACTATTATCATTTGGGAGTCCGTGAAATTTTTTGATGTTAAGAAGGGGTCCTCATACTCGAAAGGGCTGGGAATCACTGCCCTAGAAGAAAGTCCACCAGTGCTTTACTACCCATCCCAGTTCCAAATGACTGTGCTGCTGGAAGCCCTACCAATTCCCATAGGAGAGTGCTCTGCAGCCCCACAGATCAGGCTGTCCCTCTCCCACACTTCCTTCAGGGCACCTGTCTTGTATTACGCACGCAGCACTCCCTTTAAAGAATGCTAAGACTGCAAAGTCAGCTAGTCAAACATCAGGACACACTAGAATTAAAGTTTCTGTGTAACCGTAATTGGGCCTCCCTCGCATGTATGCATTATGATACAGGCTTTAATTACATGATCACATATTATTTTTAACACAGGACCCTGCCTCTTTTACTAGAAGACTGTCCACCCCACTTACAGAGTCCTACTTCCAAAGCATAGGGTGAACATGGCACTGGATCATCAAGAAAACAGTTGTGGAAGAATTTTTTAAGAGGGTGAAACAACATATTTTCCCCTAATCTTGTTCTCAGAAATGGCTGAACCGTTTTTGTTGAAACCTTCCAGAAGCAATCAGTCTGAGGCAGACACCTAGCCCAGAAATGGCACTTGGGTTTGTGGCAACCCCTGCAGCACAACCATGCCGGTGCAGACAAGTGATGTCATCAGGGAAGCGCAATGGTGTGGTCCCCTTTTGGCGTCCCTCAAACATCGGTGCCCCCCTGCAACGCTTATCTGACTTACCGGGTTGTGCCAGCCCTGACCTAGCCTGGAAAATTTCATCCCAGATAGTTAAAATTTGGTAACGTTATTAGCAAGTGTGAGCAGGGTCCTATAATAGAAAGTGTCAGGTGAACTTAACTCCATATTTCACCACTAGCTCTGCCTATAATAATCTTTCCTTGTAAGTCCCCCTGAAGAACAAATTTGCTGCATTAATTTGGTAACCGTGACCTAAATTCTTCATTCCTTTTTTTAATTATAAAACGATTCCCCTCCCACCTTTAGTCCTTCCCATTCTCAGAGATTATGGCCTAAAAATTCAAAGTGGGGCCACTTCAAAAGCTCAAGCCAGCAATTGCATCTGATCTGATGACACGTCACATTCTCAGTGTCAGGAGAGAAACAAGTTGCCACCTTTGGATCTGGCTCCTGACCTGAACATCCTTAATGCTCAGGGGGTTTAGGTTCCTGTGTTCAGGTTTGGGCCCACTTCCATTAAAGTTTGTTAAACACATTTGTTAAAGGGAACTGAGTGACTGGGAAAGTGCCACTTGCCTGTCTTGGGGCATGGCATGCTGGCCAGACAGAGTTTTTGCTGTGGAGATGTATGTCCCTCAGTATTCCCCATCCACATGTCCCATCTAGAAAGACCCACCTCAGCAGGTAAAAATGTCCCTATAAGTTCATGCCAGTCCATAACAAGCACAAAGGTGTCTCTGGTGCTGTAGTTAGCTATCCACTAGAGCCTGGCCTGAGACCCATTGGCTCTTCTCACTAAGGGTACCAAAAAACTGTCTGGTGGGAAAGGCCCTCTCTTGTTATTGAGAAGAGCTGGGATTTGAACACAACCCCCAAGAAGAGATGCATTGCAATGCATTCCCTTCCTCATTTACTGGGGCAGTGATGGGGCCAAGTGGCATGTGGGGCAGTCTATGCTACACATCAGTTCCTGTCTGGCTGGCTCACCATTAAAATGTCATCTCCACCCATGTTTTCTTGGAGGATTTGGTCTCTGACCTTCTGTAACATGGTGTAGGCTACGATCACTTGGAAATTTCTGCAGGGCATCCCTGTCAGCAACACCTGTGAACAGATCATAGGCCAGAGTCAGTGAAAAACATCAGAAGGGATCTCTGTGTTCCATATCAGCCTGGTGGAACCTTTTGTCTCAGGAACCAAGTGCACTTGCAGCCAGAGCAGTGTTTTTCAAACAATTTTTTCCTCAGGGCCCAGTTGAAAAAAATAATTTATGTCCACAACCCAATAATTACATTTTTGAGCAATGCACTTCAGTCTTTTGGCAGCGGTAGCAGAGGATGCTTTGACCCAGTGCCTAAGGGTCTGCAATCCAATACTGGGTCCTGACCCATGGTTTGAAAACCACTGGCCTGCAGCACCTTGCATGCTGGAGGATCCCAAAGCGTTTCATAGACAATAACTTTGACATGATGAGTCATCTGCCACTGACACATTGGGTGGAATAAGGCAGCTATTTCAGATCATGCAGCAACACTACACAATTTAACAGGGACATGAAGAAACAGTTGCTGTCCATGAAATGAGAGGAACAATTTGAGGGAGATCACCTGCAAATGGGATGCAGAAAAGCTGGATTCAGTTCCCATAGTCCTGTATTCTCTCTGACCCTTGGCATCCCACCTAAGTATAAAGCAGGGAAAAACATCCTCCCTTTGCCTACCCTCCCGAATAAGCTCTTAATACTGTCTCTGGCTAAATGTCCAAAGCCTAGCACGATAGGGCCCTGATATTGGTCAACAACACTGGAGTCAATGCCTCTCCTCTTGCAAAATATGGATAAGAATGCATTTATCAAGAACAAGTGCCTAGCCCATCGGCTTGACATCTCAGCCAAAACATGGCACCTCCAACAGAGCCCCCTCTTCCCGCCACCACAGCTTGCTTCAAACCAGGGTGCTTGTTCCATACAGATAAGCAAGTGTAAATTAACCATCTCTCTGTATTGGTCTTCACCTTGCAATATGCTCATCTGGTTTAGTCTGAGCTGCATCTGCTATGGGATGAAGGATTCTTGGTTTTGCACAAGGGCAAAGGGGATTTTGTAATTTTTTTTTGGCAGCAGGCTTGGTGTTCTGTATGTAGGAAAAGAAGATATTCTCCTCCCCATTCCAAGAACAACTCTGAGAATAATTGCAGCAACCAGCAGATCTCTGCAGGCAGGGTAAGCATGAGGGAAGAGCTCTGTGCAAATAGGGACTGAGATAATGAAAGTGACCTGGGAGCAGGATGGGAAATGAGAACACTGAGTGGGAGTGTTGTGTTTGGTGGGTCAGCAATCCACCCTTCCCTTGTAACTGACACATACACAGGGCTTTGGATAGCTCCTGTGGTAAAGGCTATAAGGAAATTCTCATCTGGTGTAAATCAGGATAGTGTTATTGAATCCAATTAGGTAGCATTTCCCAATGAGTAGAGCACTGGAGTAAAACTCAGGAAATCTGTGGCAAGACTTGGATAAGTCGCTTCCTCTCCCTGTGCCTCAGGTTCCCCATTTGAGATACTAATCCAGGGGTGGCCAAACTTATGGAACTCAAAAGCCACATAAGTTGATTATTAAACCCTCGAGAGCCACACTGAGACATATAGCCATATATTTTTACCTACTCCAAAATTACTAAATTTAAAATTCATTGCACACTTTAATTTTATTGTAAAAAGAGGGCAAATATTGATCCTACTAATGTCAGATTCTAGTAATTACTTAAGGTTACCCTGAAAATTAGGCCTATACAGTAAAAACTTAGCTGCTGCTCGATGTAGAAGACTGCAGGCTAGTGGTGAGTTTTTTAAAATCCCGACCATTCCACACTTCTCCTCACCATCCCCAACCATACCGTGCTTCTCCCTACCATCCTGACCCCCTCCTGAACTCCTAGGCTGGGGCTACTTTCCTAAATTGATTTGCTGACATTCTTCTGGGAGCCACAATTTTTCATTCAAGGGCCACATGTGGCTCCCGAGCCACAGTTTGGCCACGCCTGTACTAATCCTTGCCTCCTAAGGAAAAGATGTTGAGAGCTATGGTTAAAGAGCACTAGATGTTGTCTAGGTGACTTAGGACAAGCCACAAGAAAGTCTCCCTGTTCAAAGGCTAGCTCAAAATGTCTGACTGTTTCCAGTCCCCAAAACTGAGCCAGGGACCTCCCAAGATGTTGTGCTGTCTAGGTAGGTTTCCTTTATTCCCATCTCCCAGGCTGGGTAGAAGACTCCAGGAGACACTGCTTCTTGCAGATGTAGGTGCAAAAGCAGCCTAGGATCATTCAATACTGAGGGTGGACTCACTGGGCAAGGTTTTCCAGACAGTGTGATGGAGATCAGACTAGATGACCACAATGGGTCCTTCTGGCCTTAAGTCAAGTCGTGTTCATCTAAGCTCACCTGAGGGTCCACACATTTTCTCAGCTCCCTGGCCAAAGTGCCAGGTCTATAACAAGGCTGTAATAACCCTTGGGGAGGAAGGGGTTAACACTCTGGTCAGTGAGT
>ML681971.1:4654381-4700784 GCA_007922195.1 Podocnemis expansa | reverse complement strand
CCCACCTTCTGCACTCAGAGTGCCAGAGTGGGGAAAAAGCCTTGACAAAGGCCTCCTGTTATGAAAATTTTCCTGAAGCCTTCTAGTCACCTGATGTCTACACTGGAGCCTTAGGTCAACTTAAGAAAGGTTAAGTCAACCTACAGACCCCCGTGGCCACACTGGGCTTTTACTAAGTTAACTTAATAACACCACCTCCTAAGGTCGATTTAATGCTTAAGTTGACCTTATTAAGTCAACTTAAGCCAATGTAGAAGGGGAATAGCCCTTAAATTGACCTAATTGGCCTCCAGGACCCCTCCCAGAGTTCCTGGCCACCAGGAAGTGTCAACCTAGCACCTGCTGCTGTGGACACAGGCAGTCGAGAGGAGTTTTCAATGTGGACTCTCTAAGTCAACTTAACACGGTCAACTTTAAGTTGACTTAAAGCATCCCCTGGAGTTTTCAACAGAACTGGTCAGGAAATGAGGGGTCATGTCACAGGAAGTTCCAGATTTTCAATGAAAATTTGAATGTTGATAAATTTGGGCCCAAACTGAAACTTTGCAGCCAAAACTCAAATTATTTCAACTTGGATATGCTGCTGGTGGTGCCTGATAGAAGCTGTAATTCAGCTGGCTGATTCTCCCTTCATCATCATCATCACCACCATCATCATTTTATCTAAGTGGGTTTCAGAATGCTTTACAAAAGAGGTCAGTGACCTTAGCACTCCCCCATTTTACAGATGGGGAAACTGAGGCAGGGTGTGGCATCATGACCTGCCCAAGACCACCCAGCAAGCTAGTGGCAAAGTCCACATAAAGCTGAAGCTTCCAAATTCCTAGTCCAATGTTCCCTATAGACCAGATTGCCTAGAAAGTTGACATCTCCCATGATGCATCAGTCTCTTCTCTTGCACAGGAAAAGTGGTGCATAATGGGGATCCCTAGTCTATGGTGCATTATTGGAGCTATAGACCCAGAGAGAAAAATGGGGACAAGAGGCAACAGACCTACAACTGCCATGAGACACCAGGGCAGTATTCCCACATTGAAATGCTCCTATAATTGTTTGGGGGAAGTTCTCTGGCCTGCGTTATGCAGGACTGTGACTGCCTGCTCCCCTCTTCCCACCCAGTGTGCCACTGTGACCCCCTGATTCACACTCATGAACCTTGATTCACCTGACTTTGCCATCTGACCACTCACTCCTGAGTCAGTCCACTCCAGCCTCCCATGTTCAGTCAGTCCCAAGCAGCAAGCGTGCACCCTCTGGCTACACAAGGGATGGTCCACAAGTGAGCACCTCACTGAGAGTCACTGTCTTACAGGGATTGGGACCCACTCTTAATCACCGTACACTGAAGTCTGTCCATTTAACAAAGAAATGGATTGTGCCCAGCCTTCTCCATTCACACCCTCTAAAGACCACACAGCTTTAGATAAAACAACTACTAGTTTCTTGATCAGATTACAATTCTAAGTGAGAATATGGCCAAACATGGCAGAATCATAATATAAATGAGTTAGGAGTGACCACAAGGAAATAAAGCACACATACTAAACTAATAGCTCTACCTAAGCTGACCTCACAGTCCAAGTTTATGCTCGAGATATTTGGCTGTCAGATATTTGTACAGCCAGTCTCTGCCTCAGACCAGTCAGGACACAGATCTTGCTTGAAGTTGTTTCAAGATGGAGCTTCCCAGGCCAAAAGCCTCAAACCTCTCCAAGTGCCTCTCTTTGTTTCCAAACCTCTCAATCCCTCCCTTTCTGACCAGAGGTGATCTCTTTGTCAGGTCTGAACCAGAAAACTGAATTTGCATATTTTTTATTACCTCCTCCAGGTACTTGCTTGCTCATAGCTTTCTTTATTTATGTGTTGTTGGAAGAGAGTTCTGTCTGTCACCCACTCCCCTGAGCCATGCAAAACATGCTACAGATCTGTACACATACAGGATGCTGCAAGAAACATGCTACCACAGCAAGCATGCAGAATAGGTTATGAGCATCCATAAAGAAAATTTACATGGCATAATTGGAATAAAATTGTACAATTACAGAGCACAAGTGAACAGAAATCATATAAATCATAACCCAGGGGTGCATAGATGTGCATCCCGTGACAAGGACATCAGCCTTGATTATTGCAATGGTTGCTTATGGCACTAGTATATATGAAATATTTCATTTTTCAGGAGGTTTGGTTTTCAACAACAAAAATCACAGTTTTTCCAAGCAAGCAGCCACTTTTCATAAAAAGTTTTGATTTTTTCAAACAATAAACCTAAAAACCACACATATCAAAAAACAATTTAGAGGGAAAATCTGTGACCAGTTTTAGATTCCATGTTATCAGTCATATAAATGCTGCAAGAGGTTATTAGTTCACCAACTGGAGTCACATCCACTCTGGTACGTCACTCAGGCCACTTTCTGGCTGAGAATCTTTGTCCTCTGCAGTGCAAAGGGATGGTTATGCAGGTTTCCATCAGATCTCCAGGTGCCAGGCAAGCCAGAGAATGGCAGAAAGCTCTCACCTCCCACAGTCTCCAGATGTCGTCAAAGGATTTGAAGACTCGTTGGAAGAAGAGGCAAAACCAGGGGAACAGTGACTGCACAACTCTGCCCTTCCCTTCTAGAAGATGAGAAAAGCAAGCTCAGGGCAGCGACCAAGATGCACCTCACCACCAAGCAGATGCAGGCGTGAATCAGTGTGTCTTACACAAGGGCTCTCTGCTCAGTTATTTTGTTTACTGCAGTACATGTTTGGTTGCCACCTTTAAATATTTGTTCCCTTGAGCAAACTCATCCTGTCACAATGCCTGGATAGTGCATTGCCATCTCACCAGATTTCATTTTTATGAGGCATCAGCCTGTAGCAACATTGTCACAAGATGGGGTGCTGTTACCTCACCATGCAATGTCAAGGCATTGTTATGACAACTTCATGCTGTGTCATATCAAGAGGATGCTGCACAGACCCCAAAAGATGCCAAGACACCTTTTGGCCTGTCCCCTGGCTTGTAGAACATGAGTCAATATAGGAGCTGTCCCATGGAAACCGGGATGTGTTGGCAACCTCAGTCATTCTCAAGCCTCCCCATTAATCCCATGTAATGTCCCTGGGGGTGGAATGGAGGTAACAGTGCATTTTGGACCTGGAGGGAAAAGAACAGTTTGGATTTTCCCACCATAGGGACATAAGTAGATCCCTAAGGAAGCCAGGTCTGGTCTTTCTGGTAAAAGGGAAGGACAGCTCAACAGAGGAAAGAAGGCTTAAAAAGAAATACCTGTCAGGCTGGTCTTGGTTTATTTGGTCCTGCCCTAGCACCAAAGGCTGGAATTGAGGCCTTCTCATGGTCCCTTCTGGCCCTACAGTTCTATGAAAGGTCAGAGGCCAACTGCCTCTAACCATCCTTGAGAAATTCTCAAAACAGTGGTAAAGAAAGAGAGGAAAAACTAATGGGAAGGGCTGAGATCTGCCATCCTGCTCCAGTGCTAGGAAATTCAGGATGTGGCATTTCTGCTCAGGGCCTCAGCCTCCAGGCTAACAGGACCTGACAGAGCCAAGTAAAGCCTGTCATTCTGCAAATGGTTACTTTGTTTTGCCCCAACTCCCTGAAAATTACAGCAGCTGAGCTCTGATATCATCTGCATCTTGGTTTTCTGAGCACGGAGGGAGGGTAGCAGGAATTACCTAGGTGTTTTGCAAAGATGGGATCCAGAAACGCAATCAAAGCTTTCAGCATTATCAGGTTTTTCCCAACCCCAATGTTCACGACACAGCTGTGCTCCTGGAAAAGACAATTCAGGAAGGCTTGGAGGACAGAAGGAAAACAGATGGCTCAGCTTGGCTATGGCCTCTTGTCCTATTAAATCCATGGACCCAAATTCATCCTTCCCATAAGTCCACTGGCCTAACCCCAGGAATGGATCTGGCCAGGGTTTCCGCTACCAAAATCTATATGGAACAAGTCCCTGCATGAGTGAATTAAACCTGGGACCTTCTGCATTGTGGTATAAATCGCTACTGCTTAAGTAAAAGATACCTCCTATTAGCTGGTAGCAGCAGTAGGCTGTTCCCTCTGGTGGCTCAGTCATTAGCCACAAACTCAGTGTACACTATTGCTTGTGTTTCTCTGTTTCTGTAAGTGTGTCCTCATACTTCTACAGTTAAACATGCATAACTATAGTTTCAGCTTGCACAGTGCTCATAGTCACCCAACCAGGGTAGTGTCTGGGATGGTCTGTCTTTCTGAGGTAGACAGGGGGTAATGCCTCTGGCATGCTACCTCTGAGGGGTGCAGTGGCCTGAAAAATGGAGCAGGAAATCAAGGTGAAAATAGCATCTTACTAGATGTTCATCTGCAGCATCCCTGGGCTGAGTTTCATAGAATCCTAGAAGATGAGGGTGGAAGGGACCTCAGGAGGTATCTATCCAACTCCCTCCTCAAAGCAGAGCCAAGAAGACACAAAGCTACAAAATCCAAGAGCTTTTTGGCTTCAAGTCTGCTCAGACTCTTGGGTCAATAGGAGCTATGTAAGCCAGGAGTGGGGCAGGCTGTCCCTCTTGAGTGTTTGCCACAGCTGGGTGTGGATTGGCAAGTCAGGCAAATTGCCTCCAGGGAGGTTCATCTGGACAGCCAGTGTGTGCTCAAAGCCAGGCCCCGCAAACCCTCAGACCTACTGTTTTCTGAAGGAAGAACTGAAACAGCCAGTAGACCTCATGCTCCTTCTCCACCAGGAACTGGAACAGCAGGAGCATCTCATGGAATCCCTGCTGGTACTCTGCCAGGAGAGAGGACACATAGACATCCCCACATAGACAAATGGAAGTGCAAACAACCAGCTGCAGCAGTCCAGAAACACTCTACAAAACAGCTTGTGGCTGAAGATTAATTCAGCATGCTCATAGAAGCTCTTTGCAGAAGGTCCTAGATATACTGCGTCATGGGGGAATGAAACATAGGCCACAGGGTCTAACCTAGGGGAAGCTGACCAGCACACTTTGGGCAACCTCCACTGTTTTGTGGAGTCACATGGATAACACTGGGGATCAAAGTCCTCTATTTAGTCACAGAATTACTAAACTCCTCTCCTCCTCCACCACTTCAGCTCTGACTAGGAGGGGCACCTCTCATCAAGCAAGGGGTGTTCAGGTCCAGTGACCCATGTGAGTCGTGCTCTCTTAGTGAGGAAGCCTGTGGGAGTGCAGCATTCACAGTTCACCAACCCTCTGGAAAATCTGTCATTGTACAGAATAAGGAAAGCTTTAATTTCAGCTTGTGGGAGCTTAGCTGGTGATGGGAGGCTGGGATGGCACAAGCAGGAGGTTACCTGTTTTCTGTTTTACTCAGAGCCTTAGAATATGCCCGATGGGCTGGGAAGTACCTGGGTGGAGGGATTTTGACCATGCTTGAACAGGAAAACTGAAAGTGGTGGATACATCCATTTCACCACCACCCTACCCTCTGTTCATTCAATTTCCCATGATCCCTCACTGCCTCCCAGTCATTTCATGTCCCAGGATTTTCCCAGCCCACTCACCACCTCCTATTGGTCTCTGTAGGGTTCCCCTGCTATTCCCTATGCTGCTCACTCATCCTGCCATCTCACTCAGTGGCAACCACCATCATTTCCTTCCTTCAGAACAAACCCTGGTGAGGCAATAACAAGCCCCTGCTGATGCCCATGTGTGCCACTGCCCCAGCACTCACCAACCGTTGTGTTGCACACATAGCTCAGCAGAAGGATCTTCTCCAGCTGCTTTTTGTCCACCATGGCATGGCCTTGTGCATCTCGGATATATAGTCTCTGCAAGTCGGAATCTATTGGGGGAGAAACACTCATGTTTCCCTCTGGAGCAGGTTTTCAGAACAGACTGCATTGCTGGCTCCGATCTTCCAGTGCAGGGGAACTTCCAGACTCATTATTTCAACCTGGCCTACTTGTTTGATTGCTGCAGGGCTATCTGAGGGAATGTACACGATAGCATGACTGGATATACTGACTTAAAATCATATCCTAGTAAATAAATTAGTATTTGTTTTATCTAAAGCTGTGTGGACTTTAGAGGGTGTGAGTGAAGGAGGCTGGGTACAATCCATTTCAGTGTTAAATAAACAGATGTGAGACTATGATGATTGGGAGTGGATCCCAATCCCTGTAAAACAGGAATTCCCACTGTGGTATCTGGGGCTGGAAGTGCTTGCTGGGGAACCAGCCCTTAAGTAGCCAGAGGGCATACACCTATGGATAGAGTTTATTGAAGGTGCAGAGAGGCAAGTCCTTCCCTGATTGTCTGTGGTGGTTCCACTTCTTTCCCTGCTGCCTGCTCTCTGTGCTGGGAAGACAAAAGCTTTTATGCTCCCTGCAGCCTGGTTCTCTCTATTGCTTGGGAAGCTTCCTGCATGGAGCATATAAATGCCATATGCCATGCCCTTAGGCAGTGTGAGACTGACACCAGCCTTCTTAGTAAAACAAAAGAAGAGTCTTCTCCAGTCAGGTCTCAAGTTTCAATTTTACTGCCTAGCTGAAAAACAAAAGAGGAGTCTTGTAGCACTAAAGTCTAACAAATTTATTTTTGTTAGTTTGTTAGCATGTTAGTCTTTAAAATGCACAAGACTCCTCTTTTGTTTTACTGAACAAGACTAACACATTCAAAACCAAGAATAATACTTGCCTGTCTCGGAATATTGTGTAGCTTACTTCATTGTTTTTGCTTAGGTGCCTTGCTAAGTGTTTCCACAAATAACCTTTCATTCATCTGCACTCCTGAATCACAGGAGACTGGGATTTTATGGGACTCCTCCTCCCACTGACACTGGCTGCACCCCTCACTCCTGCTGCCCAAACTTCCTGTGTCTCTCCCAAGATTTCTGATGGGTGTCTGTATAATGTACCCCCCCACCCCAAAACTTGGGTCTGTCACTGCCCCAGTCAGCCAGGGAAGGAAGAACAGGCTAGTGAGTGAGTCATCCTACAGCAGCCCCAATCCCACATTGACTCAGTTCCTGCCTTTGGAGGCACACATAAGCAGCTGTCTCTCATGCTGCAAGGGGAGTGGGAAGAATAGGTAGGGATGGAGGAAGGAGTTTCTGTATTTGGGCAAGCTAATTACACTGAATATTAAGTATAATCTAATTATGTAATCTGCATATTAAGTATAGTAGAACCATATAGGGATTTAGGCATGATACAACGTGTTATATTATGCATTCACCTGTTGCATTATGGATATTGTATTTAGCATATTAGAAAGGTATATATGTCTTGTGAATCCTGTATTCTGGGCTTACTTGCACTGGTTTAAGTGAGTCGCAGCTACTTTTTGCTAGGTTGGATGTACAAGGGAAACAGATGTTGTGATTAAAGGCACTATATACTCATTCTGCTCTTGGGTGAACCTGACCCTTCTTGTTCTTCTAACACTTCCTAACCATAAGCATAGCTTAGCTCTGGGATAAACTTCCAAGGATGGCTGTGGAATCCCTCTTACTGGATAAAAATCTGTCAGGACTGGTCTCAGAGTACTTGGTCCTGCCTCAGTGTGGGGGGCTGCTGTGGATGGCCTCTTATGGTCACTTCCCAGGAATTCTTATGATTCTGGTTTCTCTGAGGCTATGTCTACACCTAAAAAGTTGGTTCAGACTTGCTTAGTCTGAACTAAGCAGTTCAAAGTTAGTTTGACCAAACCACTTTCTTTAGTTCAAACTAACTTTTTAGTTCGCATCCGCTGAGCTTTTTTAGTTCAAACTAACTGTTTAGTTTGAACTAACTGCTGGTTTGAACTTATTTAGTTCGAACTAGCACAACTAGATTTGTGCTTTGCTTAGTTCAAACTAAACATTTTTTTAGTTTGAATGAGGCAAAGCCTCGTGTAGATAGGGCTCAAATTAGTTTGAATTAAGGCTCCTTAATTCAAACTGATTTGCTAGTGTAGACATTGCCTAAGAGATCCTGCCTGGGTGAAGAGTTATAGAATCATTGTTAATTGCTCTTAAATCAGTGGTTCCCACCCTGGGGGTGGTGTTGTGGTCCTCCTGGAGGGGACACCAAAGATTCCACTGGGTCCATGAGGCTTCAGTAATACTGAGGTCATTTGCTCCCTGAGATCCATGCTTTGAACTCTGTGCCAGCCAGAGTGAAGGAGCAGGTTCCTCAAGAGAGCAGCCACCCAGCCAGAGCCTGGCTGTATTACCCTCAGTCCATGCTGTATAGATAGAGACGGGGTCACATGTGCCAGAGAAAGCTTTGTTTCTTACTCAGGTAAGTGTAATTTATTCTTACAATGACATAATTTAGTGTTATTGTTATCTTTATATGTTTATATAGGGGTTATATATGTTTATGCCACTAAGGGAGTGGGATGGGGCAGGACAGGGCAGGGTGTGGGGTAGTGCGTGTTCCTAGGCAGACTCCCACTCTAAAAGCTTGGGAACTTTTGTTCTAAAGAATCCATTTAACCCTACTTAGGCATTGTGGATCCTTCATATCCCAGCTGGGTTGATTTATTCAGGTTACAACTCAGTGTAAGGTTAATTTACAGGATTGTTTAATATTCCTTTTGTTGTACAGCTGGGAGAAGGCTAATGGGGAATCTTAATAGAATGATGCTAATCACTTCTGTAGCTCCTTTCATCCACAAGCAACGGACTCCAAAGACATTTCCAGCCTCACAGTCTCTCTCATACAACTTCTCTATCCAGAATCTCTCTTTATATAACTTTTTTCCTCTGGGTCATTCAACCAATCTCTGAAATGCCAATGGCTCCATGCAAAGATGTGAATTCACTAACTCCAGCAACCAAATACTGCAATTCAGAACCAGAAGAATGTCACAAAGGAGAACCGAAAGGGGGGATATTTAGGTAAGCAACAATTTAATTACTTGAATTGGAATTTGGCCAGGATGACAGAGTTAACACTCTTGCTTTTCTTGTTAGTGTCGTGGGACCATTAATGACTTGCAGTGATCTGGACCTCTGTTTTACATCTCATTTGAAAGGCAGTACAGAGCCCCATCAAGCAGTGTCAGGGCAGCGTTGCAGATCATTAGTGACACAGAAAGTGCCACCTAGTGAATCATACAAATAATCTTCCTGGCTACACCTGGAGGTCTGCCACCCAATAAAGCAAGGGCCAACGCTGATGAGATGGGAAATGATCATGATCCAAGCTATGCTGCCCACTCGTGAGTGATGCTTGTGCATTGGTAGAAGGATGACGTCAAAGTACATGCATGCTTACAGCTTCTGAAGGGCAAACAGAGCCCAGTACTTAAGCTATTCACTTCAGAATCTCCAGTGAAGGGTGACCCTGGAGGTCAGGAGATCCATGGGGCCTGTGGCTGGTGGCCTGCCAATCCACTGACTCATCTATCTGCTGCCCCTGCTCCTCTACCCCAGACACACCTAACTCAGCTCCCAAGCCAACTTACTGATGAAGCTGCGGACCTGCATGAAGTCCCTATGCTCTGTCTCCAGCAAGGGTTGGATCTTGTCATACATGTTGCACAAGGCATCATAACTTTTTCTGAAAGAATGCAGGGGTTAGCTCTTGAGAACACAGTGCAAGAACATAGGAGCAAGCTGTCATAAGGGCTTTGCTAAGAGAACCTATGGCATGAAGATTCACTGTCAATAAAGGAAATCTTGGGGAAGGAAAGAAGCAGTTGATCTGGTTTATTTAGGAATTTTTTTCAGTTTTGCAACCAGCTTGCGAAAAACAAGCAGTGTTACAAAGTTTTGAATTGGGTTGTCCAATATTACAGTGACCTGGCAGGCACGTGCACCACTGTGTTCAACTTCACATCTGTGATACCGACTGCCTTGGGTGGGTCACTGGTAGGGGAGATCTAATTCAGGACCATTATGGGTCATAATACATGGACTTCTACAGAATGAGTTCCTTGAGACACTGCTGTAGCAGGCACATCCATCTTCAGTGGGCCTAGTATCACAAGAGGAGAGCAGAACATATGCATCACGGCACCAGGTAGGCATCATTTATATATCTGGAGCCCTATACAGCAAACAACTGATGGAGCTAACGGAGAGGGTCTGTATGTAAAATTTTGACTATGCCTTATGAGCAGAAAGAACTGGTTCATATCCTCAGTTGGTCTATATCAGTGTAGTGCACTGGAATATAGACTACTGGTCAGGAGTTGTCTCTTGCCTACATTTGTACAGCACCCCGTACAAAGGGACTGTGTTCCAGATGCAGCTTTTTGGAGATAGCTCTATATACATATTTCCTGTTATGCTGGTAAGAGAGAGGGCTGCTAGACACTGTGAAGCTCCAAAGCACTCTGGTGTGCACCCTAGCAATGTGGGCAAAAAGGCCAGGGCTCCCCACAGAGGAGCTGCAAGCTAACGAAGAGTTTGGCTGGGAAAAGGGAAAACTCCAGAAAATGTTGCAAAATTGAAATTCTCTAAGTCACTGCTGCATGCAGGGGTGGTTGGAGGAGGTACCATGGGAAGTCAACACTCCGACCCCTCCCCAGTTTCTTCTAGTCATATTTTCTGCTGTGGGACGCCTTTGATGGCAATCACCCACCCTTTCAGACTGGCATTCTGTCCTCCCCCCTAGTGGCTAGGACATGTCTAGGGGCTGCTGAATGTGCTACAGCTGTAGATCTCAGAGGTGGCTGTTTCTGCTCACACAGAGGGGGTCCTGGATTTGCCCCTCTTATTGTTGCTCCAGTCAGTGGCATGGAAACACAGCTGTCCCTTTCAGCCATTTTTTGTTATTCTGCCATGGTGGGAACGCCTCCCACACTAGTTACCCTTGACAGTTCCATGGAGCAACGGCAACAATGTAGCCCCATGCTCTGCTTACACAGAGGCCTTTCCTGCCTGTCTTTTCCAGGGCAAGTACCAATAACTAGAGGATTTTGGGTGCAAAGGAGCTGATGGCTGAAGGTTATCTGTGGAGCAATTTGTGACATTGGGAGGGATCTCAGGGACAGACCATAGCAAGATCTGACCCCTAAAGCCTGAATTTAGTTGGGTTCCCACTGAAGCAGAGCTGCTGTATCTGTTTCTACCTGAGTCCATGCCTGACCTCTACAAAGTGATGGTCCTGAGTTCATGGAAAATTCTAAAGTAGAAAGGGGAGGTGAAAAACATCCACCACCCATCCTTCATGGAGTTATTAAAAGAGCTAGAGCCACCATCTCACTTATGCTAAGATCACTTAGCTTCCAGGGGACAGAACCATTTCAATCGCAGCCACTGCAGAGCTGGGCTCTTCACGGGTTCCCTGTCTGACGTGGATTGTGAGTTCTCCTCTTTGTCTCCTGTCTGCAGAGTTCTCAGAATAAGAGGGCTTTGATCCCTGGTTGGGGTTCACAGCTGCTGCCATAACCTTTATCATTATGAAGTCTTTAGGGATGCATGTGAAACCATCTTGGTACCTTCTGGAAACAGCTGTAAACCGATAGACCCATACCTCCTCATACTGTCTACAGTCAGCCTCTCATCATTGGAGCTCCTCCAGGAGTAGTAACCAGTGAGAAATTTCCAGCCCTCTGATCTCACTGATTGATCCAGACCCTGAAAGGAACAGTGAGGTGAATAGAGGGGGGCAGTTAGGTACTCTTTTCCAATGGAAAGTCAGCTGAGTTCTGGCACCTCAAATCTTTGAATAGCTCCTTAGTTCTCAGGTCCAAAAATGGAGAAGGTCACCATTTTTCATCAAAACATTTTTTGGATGGAAAACAGCTTTTTGATGAAAACAGAATTTTAGCAGAAAACCTGAAGTTTGATTTTGGTCTCTGTGATGTGCTGCACCCGTCCCCCACCCATGTAATGTGATCTGTGTATCTTTCTTATTTGCCATTGCAATATAATAGTGTGGTTTAATGCAAAATATGTCATTCAATCAATGTTCCCTCTAAATTTTCATAGGCTGTGTGTGCAAAAAATTTCTTTTGTCCAGATTTTTGGAACCAGTGTTCAAATCTGTGTGCATGCCAGTGATTGTGGTCAAACTTATGAGTGCAATGAAGTAAATATGTATGATGCAAATAATATCTAAATTTTATTTTGATATGGTGATGGAAATGATTTTATAAGTTACAAAACTTTATTTGAAACATGCTATTTGAAATTGCCTCCTTAAAGTAGCATAAAAAATACTAGCACTGTTGAATTTTTTTGTGCACGCGTTATTTTGTTGTGTGCACAGGTTTCACGACCTGTGTGCACATGCACACATGCACAGCTTAGAGGGAACATAGCATTCAAGGTTTTGGTTGTTTTTTTTTTGAATGCTCATGGCTTGCTCTATGTCATTGTCATGAAAAACAAACAAACAAAAAAAGGACTCCCATGGCACTTAAACAAACAAACAAACAAACAAACAAAATTTGTCAGTCCTTAAGTGCCACCAGACTCCTTGTTTGTTTTGCTGAACTAGACTAACACGGCTGCCCCTTTGGAACTTGACTTTATTGTCATGGTAGCACGTTTTCTGCAACATCATACATGTTTATAGACATGAAACATGTCCCAAATGTATTTCATATGGCTCAAGTAGGAGCAGGCAATCAGGGCTGCAATCAGACCTCCAGAATAAATATGCATAACAGTGGACTAGCTAAATGTCTGTAACACCTTTGCTAGAGAGTGCCTGTTCACCTGGTCCTTTCTGAACAAAGTGAATCACCTGACTGCAAGGGGAGGAGGGAAAGGGTATCTAAAGAGAAAAAAAAGAGACACTTTAAACTGATTGGGGGCTTTTTGCCAGAGGTCTCCATCTTAAAGCAGCTAATAAAGACTGGAACCTTCCCACATGGTGAGAATGACCTGGCTGCAAAACCATCAGTAACCAAGCATGCCAGTAAGCTGATAATGAACTGTACCAGTAATCTTTAGTTTAGAGTGTGAATTATCTTTTATTTGATTGTGGTAATCTCCTTGACTGATTGATTATCTGATTTTGCATAAGTTTTCTATATACTACTTAAAATCATGTCTTAATCAATAAACTAATATTTGTTTTATCTAAAACTATGTGGATTTTGGAAAGGGAGTGAAAGTGTGGACAGCTGACTTGGAGTGAAAGTAAATGCACATCAGTTTCTTTGTTTATCTGATGGGACCAGAGTAAATGAGCTTGCAGGGATCAAGAAGAGTCCTGATCCCTGCAAGACAGTAGTTCCTGGTGTTGGATTGGGGGTTGGGGGGGACCTGCTGGGGGACCACACTGAGTGGCTAGTTTGAGCACTCTTCCAATGCCTGGGAGCAATTACACACAGGAAGCGGGTGTGAGCTGATCCAAGAGTTGGGGGGTTCACCTAGCAAAGCAGGATAAGTCAGGGCCCAGGAGTGGGCAAGCTGGAAGACACAGTGGCAGGAGGGCCATATCATGGCCAGACTGCAGGAGGGGTACATCATGGCCTCATTTTTAAATTTAATAATTAAAAAAAACCCCCTTCTTAATTATAATGGGGGTGGGGTGGGGTAAGCAACTTTGATGTGCAAGCAATAATCTTAAGTAAGTTGTTACTAAGCATTTTTTTCTGGAAATGGTATTGTAAAACTCAAAAGTTTCTTGGTCTGCATTCTCAGTTTTTGGGTTTTTTTTAAAATCAACAATACTGAAATGTTTTCAAAAGGAATTGCAAACCAACTCTTTTTTGAAATGCTCCATGAAAAATAATTGGCATTTCCTATTGGTTCTAGCCAGAAACCTTTTCTCGGCACAGCATAACAAAAAGCTCAGAGTACTGAAATGGTGATTTTTGAGTCATAAAGCACAGCAAATGCAAAATATGCTCACATCAGACTGTGTGATAGGTTAGTGAGGTCAGTGGGGTCATGCTAGGCATGAGTTCCGTCTAGAGGCATCAGCATAAGAGCTAACTACTTGCATTTAAGGCTGAACACTAAGATTTCTCACTGCTGGAAAAAGCAGAAGGGGATCTGGGCCGCTTTCTTAGCTCTCTGAAAAGGTGCTGGCTTGTCTGGTTTCAGCTCTGATCCTCATGGCTGCTTTCATGAAAATGAAGAACTATTTTTACTGGTGTAAAAAAAACAGGTTATTTGTGATAAATTATGTTCTCTCTCCGTGCGTAAAAGTGATTCATTTGTAAACAAACCCCGTGAAGCAAAAGCCAAAGATGCATAATGGGTTGTATTTGTGACTGAAGGAACGCCAGTCGAGCAGGAATTCCTGTGCTTTCCTATGCAACCAGTGAAAAATGAATATGCTTTATGGTGAGTTATTTGTCCAGTGATGGTTCTTGCACAAAATAGACATGATCAATGGCCTCTCTTTCCAGAAATGCTTGGATTCCAAATCATCACAGCAATATCACTACATGGCACCTCCTGGGACCTGATGGTAGACAGAGGGTCACCAATCCTCCTCAAATGCTCCTTAACCTCCTGTCAGTCCCTCTGTGGAGTCTGGATTGCTGAAATAACACCAGAGGCCAGATTCTTCCTTATGCTGGAGAAGGTTCTCTCTTATGGTGACATAACTCTTGCAGGATTCTTCTTCTCTCAGGAGAAGCATGAGTGGCACAGAGCCCTGTAGCTGCCCCTATGTCATCCATATAGGCCGTATCTTAAGGAAAAGGGGACATCTCATTTGCAGTACACTGCTGTCACTTACACTGGTAGAGGGGATCAGGCTGGCACCAGTATGGCCTCATGACTATGGGAGGATAAAGGAGTCTGGACACCATCTTTGTGACCACTCTGAGTGCTTCTTGCCTGCAGCCAGAGCCCCTGCATCAGATCTGGGCCATGCAGTAGAACGATACCCACCCTGCCTTGCCCTCCCTGCTGTCTGTCTATCTCATTTCAGCGCAGACCATGCTCACCCTATCCAAGATGTTGGATGAAATAAAATCCCGAGATTTCACAAGGTGGCCACTCTCATCGAAATATCCTTCCCACTCAGCCTTGTCAATGGGCACTTTTTTCAACCCCTAGAGATAGAAAGAGAGTGCAGAATTAATTGAGACCAAGAATTAGGTGATCACTATGGTCCCGCCTGGCCTCAGAAACCTATGAAAATCAGGCTGGTATCTAATCCAGGTCCTGCCCACCAATGTTCCCTCAAAGGTTTGGCAGCTTGTGTGCAAAACTTTCAACCCATGTGCAAAACTTTTTCTGAATAAAATTTGTGTGCAAACTCGTGCAACAAAAATTATTGAAAAATCTGCAATAAATAAATTTGTTAGTCTTAAAGTGCTACACAACTCCTTGTTGTTTTTTTACTGAAAAATCTAGACCAATGAAAAATTAATATAAACTATTTAAAGTTGTTTTTCATTACTAAAATCACCCAAATTATTTAAAATTTACCCAAATTGCTATACAATCAAAAGAAACTAATCCATGGCTTTCAAACAACCCAAGACCAAAGTTATATTCAGTCTGGATCATAGGTGTCACAATTCTGCCTAATACCCTCATCTCCTGTGTTCTACATGCAGAGTTACAGTTCGCAGGGAAGCCAGCTAATTATCACTGACAGCATTTAAGATACACAAGAAGTCGTGTGGCACTTAAAGACTAAGGCTGTGTTCTCACACAGCGGGTTATTTCGATATGGTTGTTTCGAAACAACCGTATATCGAAATAACCCTTATTTCGAAACAACGTATTTCGAATTAACAAAATGTTAATTCGAAATAAGGAAAAAAACTGGAATCGAAATAGCAAGTTCACGCTATTTCGGTACCTGGTCCAGGGGGCTGCAGCCCCCTGGGGGTGAGCCACTGCGGCAGCCGCTGGCGGTGTTGGGGGAGCAGCCTGGGCTGCCGGCTGGGCTCGGCGCCCCCGACCCGCCAGGGGTGTCGGGGGTGCAGCCCGGGCTGCCGGCTGAGCCGCCTGGCAGGGGTTGACCTCCTGCCACCCCGCCGGAGGCTGCAGCCCCCTTTCTGGGGCTGCAGCCCCCTTTCTGGGGCTGAGGGACAGCCCTCAGCACCCTGGCCAAGGACCTGAGGGTTCTCTGGCCAGGGTGCTGAGGATCCAATGTTGTTTTGGAGCACTTTGTTCCGAAACAACATGTTCACACGCCTTGTTTCGAAACAAGGGTTTCGAAACAAGTTTGTTTCGACCCCAAATGGGGTTTAACTTGTTTCGAAACAACACAGTTGTTTCGAAACAAGGGCTTCCCCTTGTTTCAAAACAACTGTGTGTCGTGTGAACAGCTGAAACCTTATTTCGAAACAACCTCTGTTGTTTCGAAATAAGGAGGCTGTGTGAACACAGCCTAAGAGATTTATTTTTTGCATGAGCTTTCGTGGGAGACTCCTTGTTTTGTTTTGTTTTCCTGGAATAGACTAACATGGCTACCCCTTTTGAAATTGGCAGCATCTAAGATGTCTTGATGGTCCCAGAGGGGTAAATTCTATTGAAATTTTAAAAATCAAAAAGATTCCAGGCATCTCTTTTCAGGAAAATGCTGCTACAAGAAGGGTGCTAAATACAGCTGAAATCAAAACAATGGGCTTCTAGCTGCTTTAAGATAAAGCTACAGTATTTATTAAAAGCCTATTTTCAGTCCCTTGTATCTTTACCTGCCCCATCATTTTGGGGGCTACATTTCAACTTAAGAGAAAATCTCTACCAAAATACCACATCACTTAAATGCATTATGGTTTCTTCTGATGGACAGATTAGGGTGCATATTGAAGAGAATAATCTCATGGCTGCCTTTGATTCCCAGTCTTTTGACTGTTATTATATTTAAAACAAGTACTTATCTGATATCTCCATTACATTTCTAAGATGTCTGTGAATTGTTTTTCAAAGCATCTGATGAAATGGGGTTTTTCTCCCATGAAAGCTCATGCAATCAATATATTTGTTAGTCTTTAAGCACCACAGGATTCCTTGTTTGTTTTGTAATGAATTGTTGTAATTTACAGGATTCTGGAGAAAACATGTTCCAGGTTCTTTGAAGGCACAGGGTTAGCATGCTCAAACACTCTCGCTGTTCAGTCACTCCACTTAAGTAACATCCACACTAGCTTTCAGGAAATATACAACTGATTTTTAGATTTTTCACCTCCACAGCTCTATCTAGTTATAGAAGGGACATTTTGGCACCATGCACTCCCTGTTTCCCACTTGAGGAGTTTCAGATTTCGGGGTATGAATGGCACTTACCCTTTGCCATACCTCTTGTTTAGGAAGCTAAAGAGTTACCGCAATTCCGACTCCCTAAGCTCCCTGCTCCCATTCCAGCCCTCCTAAACCCCACCTCCCAGCTCCCCATCTTCATGCCACCTCTTTCAGCCCCCCCAAGCCCTCCCCAGCCCACCATCCTGACCCCTTCTCCCCCCTCCCCACACACCCTCCCTGCCCCCATGCTTTCTGTGCCAGCTGCCTGACCATCCCAACCACCTCCCCCAGCCCTCTTCACTGGCCAAAGAGCTGGGCAGGGGGCAGGAGGCCACGGTGCTGGCTGGCAAGGAGGAGCCTGGGCTGGAGGCTGGGGCTGGCCACACGAACAGCCAGGCCCCAGCTGGAAGAGGCAGAGCCTCCACAGGCTCTGGGGAAGGGAGGGGAGGGAGGAGTGGCAGGGCTGGCCCCAGCCCGCAGACCTCCCTTCCTCCGGCTGAGGGGCTAGGCTGAGGCTCGTGCCCGGACACCGCACTCCAGCACGTCTCCCCTCGGCCACGCTGCCACCCTGAATTGCCCCATGCACGGGGCCAGGAAAATCCTGTGCAGCAGGATTTTTTCAAATGTGCGGCCGCACTGCCGCGCGCCTTAGCAGGAACAGTGCTGCCCACTATGGATGTCAAAAACTCAAGGAAAATTCCATTGTGGGTGATCACACTATGCTTACCTAAATCCTTCCGCACTGCAGCCGGAAAGATATTATCCTTCATGCCCTGTCCTACATTGCTTTGTACTGTTGCCCTGTGTTGTTAAACAGTTCTCATGTTTCACTCTAGCAGTGACAGCACTTCAGTAATTGGCAAAGTGACTGTAAAGTGCTGCTCATCAAGAATTTTTTACCTATTATGGTGTTAGCTTCAACTGATGCCCTGTATGCTTTCAGCTCTGGAGGTCCCTGGTTTGATCCCCAGTATGTGAGTTTTACTTTCACTCTTTGAGAGCAAGAAATGTGGGGTTCTCGCCTAGCTGACAGCATAGTTGGACATATCATATAGAGATTCTTAGTGATGACAAGTACCAAAGGGGCAGCCATGTTAGTCTAGTTCAGCAAAAGAAGCAAGGAATCCTGTGGCACTCAGAAACTAACAAATTTATTTATTGCAGGAGCGATTTCTCCCATGAAAGCTCATGTGAGAAATAAATTTGTTAGTCTTTAAGTGCCAGAGGACTCCCTGCTTCTTTTAGTGATGACAATGCATTTGGTCTCAATTTTTCCCTGGATCTATTATAGTAGAGTTGTTAGCTCTCTTGTTGAGACAGGGAACTGACCCATGGCAAGTAGAAGAGTCTTATCTACACACAAAGTTCAGGTCTAAGCAAACAGCTGGACCACAGTGTCCTGAATGCCAATCTAGCACTGTGCACACTGACCTATCCTTCATCTCTTCATCAGCTGACTGTAGTTAACTCACAACTTTGCTTATACTAAGTTGTGTTTAACATTGAATTCATTAATACATTATTTAATATGATACTTTTCCCTGGCCCAGGCAGGGGATAACAGTTACAAAATTCCTATGTGATTTAGGAGACTAAATCGCATCGACTTGGTGGAAATGGAATCTAGGGGCCTAACTCCCTTTGATGCTTTTGAAAATGGTTCCCAAAGCCTAAATTTTCCTTAATTAGGGTCCAACTGTTCTTGCATTGAAGGCAAAGTGGCAATCCAATGAAAGAAATTAGCCAATTAAACTCGACAGAACCAGACCGAGAGCGCAACCCTCTTTAGAGCGTCTGTGTCTCACAGACCAAACACTCATGTGATAAGTTGAAGGAACATCCATGAAGAAATGGAATTCCAGTAAAAATGATGCCAAGAGAACACCAGATAGACTCTACTGCCAGCCTAGCATTACCTCCCACCCACCCCGGCATGTATGCAAGGAGATGGCCTGCACTAGGGGTAACTATTAAAATGCTGACTCCAAACTGAAGGGAAGCAAGAGGGGATTTCACATTCACCCCTCTCTAGATGAAGTTTATATCCCTGATGGAAATGATGGGTCAAATTTGTACCTCCTGGGACATCAGTGAAATGAGGAAAGCAGAGAATTTGGCTCAGTCTCTGTTACTAAAGCAACCACATCAGAGAAGCACATTTGTTTGCCTGCCAGGATCCAGGTATTCCCAAAAACATTTCCCAGGCAAGGACATCTCCAAGGTATCCTAGATCTTCAGTCCCCTTCTATCTCCACCTTCATTGCTTCATTCACCATCCATTGACCATTGTGCTATGCCAGAAATATATTCTGGATAGTTCTCAGGAAGAAAGTGTAAGCACCTCCAACAAGGTAGTTCCTTGAAGTTTTTTCACTCATTGCTGCTGGTTTTACTTACTTGAGAACCCTTTTTTGTTTCAATCAACAGATTCCTCTGTTCCCCTTGCTTTCCACACACCTTCTCTGCCACACCCAAGGCCCCTGAAAGTTTGTCTCAGGCTGAGAAAAACATTCTGGAAGTCCCTTGCCTTTATATGTCTTTATTAAACTATCTTTATTAGTGGCATCATGGCTGGTTTTATGGGTCTGGTATTAAGGTCAATGGGAATCTTTGCATTGATCTCAGGGCTGTGGATGTGCACTCTGAAGATCAATGTCCATTTGAACACAGAAGACTACACTTTAGTTGCTGGCTAGATTTAGAGGCCCATTTATGATTTATTTCATATAAATATTTTAGAACTGCATTAATCCACATAAGATATGCCAAGTTGAGTATCAGTAGAAAGGCTATAATTTGCTAAGAATGATTACATTATTTATGTGTAGGTGTCATGTCTGTTTTAGAAGTTACGAATATGTTTGTTATATCTGTGTTTTAAATGATGATGTGATTCTGGGAAACAACCCAAACAGCATGCCTGCAGCAATTTTTTCCTTAATGGCCCATTAAGGAAGCTCACAAGGACAGAGGCACAGGGACAAATCTATTGAGCCACTAGGGCTGGGGTCAGCAACCTTTGCCGACCCCTGTGCTGGCTCCTCCCCCTCAACTGTCAGCCAGTGCCAGTGGCTCCCTCCACAGAAATAAAACCAGCGGCTGCCTGAAAATTTGGTGGCAGCCATGGCTGGAGGTTGGGGGGCAGGGAGGAGGGGCACTTCCCTGGCATGCCGCAGAAAGGAGCCACTCATGGAAAGAAGCTGCCTGCAGTGGCTCCTCCTGGCAGCAAGCCTTGGGACAGGGGTCCCCAAGGATGCCATGGAAAGAAGTTGTCTGGAGCAGGTCCTCTTGGAGGGTCCCCAGGCATGCTGAAGAAAGACGCTACCCAGAGTGGATCCTTGGTGGCTGTTCACCATGGAGAGAAGCTGTTCAAGGCATCTTCTTTCCATACCGTGTCTGGAACATGGGCATGGTAGGGCCCCCCTGCACCCTAGCTGCCCATGAACAAAGCTGCCCAGAGCGGCTCCTTGGTGGCTGTACACCATAGAGAGAAGCCATTCCAGGCATCTTCTTTCCTCACCATGCCTGGAACTTGGGCATGGTGGGGACCCTCCACACCTCAGCTGCCCCTGCAGGAAGCTGCCTGGAGTGGCCTTCAGTGGCAGGAGCCACAATTTCTGTGGCATTGCAGAGGGTGCCACATGCCACTCCGA
The DNA here is from genome assembly GCA_007922195.1 of Podocnemis expansa. Lineage (NCBI taxonomy): Eukaryota > Metazoa > Chordata > Testudines > Podocnemididae > Podocnemis > Podocnemis expansa. The sequence continues at coordinate 4,680,057 of ML681971.1, read as the reverse complement.
ACTGTCTCTCTTGCCACTGCTGGCACACATGCTGGGGGTTGCCTGCCCCTGCACTAGGGCTTGCCTGTGTGACTCTGACCTCCACTGTGTTTCTAAAAAACTCCATACAGCATGAGGCAGGCCAGAGGTGATAAAAAGGGCAGCTGCATCACCCTCCCTTTGTCTTCAGTTGGTTTTAGTCTTCAGTCAACACCTACCTCTTGGTCTATGAAGTGGCGTTTTTCTCCCACAAAAGCTCATGCAACAAATATATTTGTTAGTCTTGAAGTGCCACAGGACTCCTTGTTTGTTTGTTTCATTGCCAACTGTTAACTGTGAACAAAGGACTGAGACCCACACAGGTACTAGTTGCAGACCGAAGGATCTATAGAAGCTTGCAAACTCCAAATCCTATCATGGATTTGCTTTACGTGGACTTTTAATCATTTTATGCATGTGATTTGTTTTAACCCTTTAACATTTCTCATAGTTTGCATCTTTCCTTTTTATAATAAAATGACAAAGTGAGATTTTCTCCCACGAAAGCTCATGCTACAAATAAATTTATTAGTCTTTAAATGTCACAGGACTTTTTGCTTAAACTAGACTAACGTATCTGCTCCTTTGGAACTTTAGTTGTAATTACTAAAGGATTGGCTAGCAGCAGGGTAATTTGGATAAGATCCAAGCCTATATTGTTCTGTGTAATGTAGCTGGCCCTCTCTGGTCAGGAGAACCATTTTGGGTAAAGAGCTTGGTGCTTTAAGTAACTTATCTCTTTATAGACCCAGTGGCTATTTGGGAACCAGTGGCTGAATGCAGTAAAGGGGACTAAGAATATTTTGTTATGCTTCTCAATAACCAGTGTGAAGAATCAGAAGCATTGTTTGGAGCTGGTTGAGGGAAGTTTATCTTTAGATACCCCACCAGTTACCTGGGAGAATCTGGTCTCCTTTTTGCAGCCTGCCCTGATATTTGCATTTTCATGTGGTTATTGCGGGAGGCCCGGGTTGCAACACTTACCAGGAGGGATGAGAGAGATGATTTGATTAGTGAAACGCTCACTTGTGGGGAGATGGTTTCCATAGCCCTTGGCAATTCTCACCAGAGCCCTGCAGGACAGATATTATGTGAAGCCAAACTGGAAGTGTACGCTTTTTAAAAGGTTCTCTGCCCACTCCAAAAGTCCTGGAGAGATGGCACTTCCTGTCTCAGGAACAGAAAACAGACTGAGCTGGTTGCTGGTAGTTACCATGATGTCATAGAAATACATGCATCACAAAGGGTTTATGAGTATGGATCCCTACAAGGACATTTTATAGCCACTCACCTCTAGACGCTGGCTCAAAATAAACTGCAGTCAAGGATGTAGTGGTGACCAACTTCGCCACTCAAGTCTCAGGCTATAGTTCATGTATAATGTGATTCTGAGGCTGTGTGAATTGCAGCAAAAGTGTTTTTCTTGAATTTGCTGCACAGTTGGGCTCTAAGCTCTTAATTAAAAAAAGAAAGCTTAATCAACCTTAAGATTACAAGAAAAATACCTTCAAAGGGATATCTGCATTCGTCTGGCTCAGCAAAACAAACAAAGAGTTCTGCCGCACTTTTGAAGACTAACAAATCTATTTATCACATGAGCTTTGGTGGGAGAAAATCCCACTCATGCGATAAATAAATTTGCTAGTTTTTAAAAGTGCCATACGACTCCCTGTTTGTTTTTAACAAAAATAACTGAGTCTCTTCACACTTACAGTTACAAAATTAACCTTCCAAAGGTGAAAAGAACGTAAAGCCCTGAAGTAATATTTGCCTTAGTCTGCAGGGAGCCTGAAACAGATCTTAAAGGGGCAAACTGCCCCATCGTTGGGGTGTTACCAGCCTCACTGAGGAGCTTTTAAAGGAGCAAGTTCAACAGTTGATGGTCCGTGACAGAGCGCTTACAGAAGGTTGGCCTTTTCCTGTGCTGATTTTACCAGAGTGGTGGGGATTAACACCCTCCTTGATAGATGGGAAAATGGAGGCACAGAGTGGTGACATGAGGCAGGAATCACTGGCTGAGGTTCTCTGGCCACGTTACCAAAAGGTCAGGCTAGGTGATCGTAATGGTTCCTTCTGGACCTCGAATCTACAGATACATCTACACTGCACGCTTCTTTCAGGGGCATGTTGAGTCTACACTCAGGTTGACGCTGAGCACAGGTATAAATGGCTCCATAGATGATGACTCGTGGCTTAGGCACGTATACTAACAACACACCCAAAGCCTGTGGGTATGTAACCCAATATACACCCTACATGACTCTACTCACCCAGCTGGGCCTTCCTATCCACACTGCTATTTTTAGTGTCCTGCTGCTGCCCCACTGCTAGAGTTTTTCCCTGCCGCAACAAAAGGTCCCCAGAGCAGCGAAAGGTTCTGACGGGTGCAGGCAGTGGGGGTGACTCTGCCAGCTCCCCACTGCCACAGACTGCCTCCACTGCTTCCTCTCAGCCAGAGCCTTTCACTAACATTGTAGCTGTGCGTCACAGTGTGGACACAGATTGCTTTCTCTGTGGGGTGCAGCTACCCTAGAGACATAGGTGGTCTTAGTGGGGGGGGCATCATGGGCATGGACCCAGGGTCCTGTGGGGAGGATGCCACACTGCAGCTTCTGGTGGGGGCCCCAGTGTGGCCAGTAGGGGTGGCCAGGGAGCTGGGGGGTCCCAGCAGTGGGGCCAAGGGGCTGACAGTGCCTTGGTGAGGCCAGTAGGGGCTTAGGGGGTGTCCTGGTGATGGGTGACCAGTGGCAAGGCCAAGAGGCCAGCAGGAACCCAGGCTGGGTGCTGATGGGGTTTGGTGGGGTGACAAAGGGCTGGGAGGCCCTGGTGAGGACAGGGGTCCAGCAGGGGACCCAGGGGATTGGCAGGAGCCCTGGTGACGCTGGGGATGGGCAAAAGTAAAGGACGGGGCTGGGGCTCCCAAAGCAGCGTGTACGGGGACATCCTTGACTTTTCTCTCAAGCCCTGGAATCCCTAAGACCACCCCTTCCCAGGAAGGCCAGGCCACTCATCTGGTTTGACCCAGAGAGCCCTCTTTTGGGGTGGTTTCTCCCCTCTCTGAAACTGGGAGAAAACTGGACGTGTTTAGGTCTTATATTGGACAGGAACAACATTTTTCAGACTGTGCCGCTACACCCCCATCCAGTGTCACCTCAAAAGCACCATGCATGCGAGCACACCTGTGGGAGCAGAGCAACACACTATTGCTGATGGCATCCACACCAGAAGTCATGTAGTGGGGTCATTCCATTCCCTGAGTACCTGAATGTCTGGTATTGTGAGCATGTCAGTGGTCACCTAAGATACTTATTCCCTGCATGTCATCAGCACTGATAAACAGCCTATGGATGGATCATAATCATCTCCCTTGTCACCAGAGAGGCAGAGGACTGCATGGGCCCTGTATAGCCATAGAAGCCATCCCTCAAGGGCAGAGTTAAGAAATGTTAGTACTGGGGGAAGTGGAGTGGAGGAGAAAAAAGAAAACTATCTGTTTCCTCCCCCTTCAGCTGTCAGACGAAATAGCTCAGCCAGATCCTCGGCTGGTGTAAATCAGCATAGCTTAGCTCTATTGGTTTCTGTGGAGCAGGGCTGAGTTACACCAGCCGTGGCTCCCTAGACACCAGAGTGAGTTACAGAAAGGTTGAGGGAGTGAAATGAAGAGGAAAAGAGAAGCATGAGATCCCTGCAAACTCTGGGGATGGCTAATGGAGACAGAGACCTTGGTTAATTACTTGTTGTGAAACCAAGCCACTCCAAAATGAATTTTTAATGAAAAAATAATGCACTTTCCTGGCTATTTAACAAAGAAAAGTAAAGCTGAAGAGAGCACCTCCAAGCCTGTGACTTCCCAGCTTGTCTGGGCTGCACATACACTACAAAGTGAAGGGCCAAACTCTTTGCTTGTTCAACTTCCCTAACTTCAGTGGCACTAGTGCCCACAGATAATGGAGCTTCATATCCACTACCATGGAGTGAGGCCAATTTATATGCTCTGAGGATTTCACCCTTAAGTTGAAGCCTCAGAGATGTGAATTTATGGTGACCACAATGCAAGACATTGTATGAACTAGTTCCTGCTCACTGAAACCACTGAGATTTGTTCTGGAAGGCTTACTTGCAGGTTGAGTTGAGTTTTGTACTTAAAGCAGGGTGACAACTCAATTACATCACCCTCATCACAAGTCCCAAAGGAGGTGGCCTCCTTGCAGATCTAGCACCACCAGGTCCTTCAGGAGATCTGTATCAACAGCTGTCAAGGGCAGTTTTATAATGCCACCAAAGTGGTGGTTTCCTATGAGATTGCCAGACAAGTAGTGACATTCCTTGATCTTCCATCCTAATAATATATACACAGCAGGAAAGCTGTCGAGAACAAGTAGTGCTGATGGAGGCAATGTCTGGGTTTGGCCATGAATATCTTTATTGCTCATCCCATCCTACCATTTAGTATGGACCAGCTGAGAATGATGACAGGAACTGAAAACAGCAATCCAATGCTTGTCAGTGCACAAATCTCACTGTGGAGCACTGTAGTCCTATAGGTCCACAGGTTTGTAGTATGTTTGATGCGCTAGTGGCCAGAACCATGCCAGCAGTGGCTGGTATATGAGTGTAACTATCTGATGATATTTGACAACTCAGTAACATGGCCCCACAAAGTGACAATACATCTTCCCTAGCATGCACCAGAGCCTGCCTGCTGGAGGCAAGAGATGATGACTGAAACTGAGAGCAGCCAACACTCCCACCACCCATCTTCATGACAGCGGGCTCTGTCATTCCCCGTTCTTGACACAAATCACCTGAAATATGACCTTAGTGTCTAGCAGGTGGTGTCTGATGCTTTCAGGTCATTACAAGAGCTGGATTGCACTGGTGATGAGGGCTGGGTCAACTCAAGACAACCAGACTGCTGCCATGGCTGTGTCAGTAAGGGCTGTGAAGAGTTGTGAGCCTGCACCAATACAGCTGCGCTGGCAAAAGCCCCCTAGTTTAGATGCGCCTTATCACCGCAAAACTGAACTAGGATAAATAATTCCAGCAGGCACCATTTGTCACTTTCAGCTCCATTCTCACTAGGAGTGCTCTGATGGTATAGCCCACCAGTGTAGCTCTCCTGCAAGGCTGCCTACTGCAGGCCTAGCCTAGGAATTTCCAGCCATCTTATCAGCAAATTGCATTGCTCCCCACCCTTGCCTGAAATAGTACAGTCCAGTCATGTCAGAGTTAGTGTGGTCTACTATCTCCCCACTCCGCCATGGCACGGGGGAGTTGAGAACAGTGCTATGTCTGGGCTGGATTCTGAGAATATTATGCAGATTGATAACCTCTGTATTTCAAAAGAAGTTGACAGGGCTGCTATGTGTGGTGTAGAAAGGCAGGAGAATATGGCCCTCTTTATGGTTAGTTATCTGCTTGTATTGTGGGAATTCCTAGGAGCCATAGTCATGGCCTGGGATCCCATTTGTGCAACAAAACAAGACGACAGTCCATGCCCTGAAGAGATGGCAAATGAAAGACTTGCCAAATGCTTATCACCCAAGTAAACAGGTCTGAAAATACTGAGTATGAGATGTGCCCCGACGTATTAACCCAGCTTGCTGGCCAGCATTGACCACCCTGCTGGTCTTTTAGTTGGTGTGACAATGGTGGCTGGGAGTTTGCCTCAATGAGGAGGTGCCAGACACAGTGGACTCTAACCAGCCAGGCTCAGAGACCTCCTCTCCCATGAGGCAGCATCTCTAAGGAAAGTCTCAGTCTGATGCAGACCAGTTAGAAGGTGACACAGAACAGCCATCTTTTGTGATTTTATCACCGGTCTTGCACTATTTGATCTTCTTCTTAAAGGCCTTGCTCTCTGGGTGATGTGTTTAGGCGGGACAAATTGAAACACCCTTCCCCCAAGTACAGAACTAAAGCTGGAAAATCCCAGGGCTTTGCTTGCCATGGAAAACATAATCATGTTTAGTCCTGGTTTATAACAATCCAGCTAGGTGACCCGGCCCACCGAGGCACCAACTAGCTGAAGTTAAACCCTAGGCCTAATAGGCATAACCCAAACTAGCTAGCATACAGAGTATAACCTGTGCTTACTCAGCATCATGCTAGTAAGTGGCCCACTAACCAAAGAGTTGGCAGGGTCTTTTAGTGAACAAAGGACTGGACTACCAATTAGGAGGCCTGGGTTCTCCTCTAGGCTTTAAGGGTGACCCTGGGCATGTCCCTCCACCTCCCTGGGACTCTGTTTCTTTTGTCTCTGACATCTGTTCAGACTGTAAGCTTCTGGCTCTCATTTATATATTGTCTGTACAATATCACAAAGAGTAGGGCCTGATCTTGATTGAATTTCCCAGTGAAGATAAGGGCCTCCTGGAAAAGAGTGTAAGAGAAAAAAGAAGAGGAGAAACACTTTGCAACCCCGTCATCCTCTTCTTTCTAATAAAATTGTCATTGTTATAAAGGCTGATATCTGACAAGTGCAATTTCTCAGGCAGCTCACTGAAAGACTTCTAGAGAGAACTGCCCATCCACTTCCTGTGTCTGACATCTATGCAGATCTACCAGGCCCCCTTTGCCTCCCATCAAATGGCATTGCTCTTCAACAATCCTGATGTGATCTGCATGAGCCCTTCCATCATCACTGATCTTTTGCTTTCCTGCATGACCTGCCAGAGCAGGCAGAGAGGGAGGATGCACCAGCTTTGATGTGCCTATTTCACAGATATCATTTGTGGTCAAGTTAAAACAAAATAAAAATCAACCCAAGGTGCAACAGATGGGAATTATAGGTAATCATACTCCTGCATGCTTGAAGGAGCTATATTTTATTTACAAAACATAAAGGAAAGTAGTGTCACCTTGCCTACTCGAATTCAAAGATTTATCAGAAAATGTTTCCATGCCTCATCAGCAGTGAAGTGGAACAGTGCTATGATGAACTGACAAAAACACAGTCACTGGTCCTCCCCACTCCATGAACACATGCAAATAAATATAGCAATTCCAGCAAGAATCTGCTATATTCAATGTATATGATGCAAGGCTTTTCAGAAGCATTTTCCCTCTGAAATCTCAGAGCACTTTACACATTCTGAGCAAGATCTTCAGCTGGTATAAATCAGTGTCGTTTCATCGAGGGAGCAGTGCAGGTGTGTATCATCTGAAGATCTGGCTTATCATGTCTCATCATGCCTGTGGAAGGTAAGAAAGCACCACTGATTCCCTTTAACCCACAAGCCAACTGGCAGAGTTTGCAACACAGCTCATCTCCTATGTTCCAACCTTGTGCTTTAATCACTAGCACACACACCCTCTACCTCACCCCAGTCTGTTAGATAACGCTGGTCATATGAGTACTTTCAGTTTAATTTGTGAGAGGATGAAACCACACAAATCCAGAGAGAGAAGATGAAAAGGAGTTCAAGCATGAAAAGACTGCCTTATGATGAGAGACCAGAGATGGTTAGTTCAGATTGCCTTGGATGAGACATATATGTAAAAGCCAGAAGAGAGCACCATGAGTATATCTACGCTTGCAATTTAGGTTGACTTAAGGATGCTTAAGCTGACCTAAATTACTCCATGTCCACACCAGGCTTCCATTAAGTGGACCAGAAGGGTGTCCTTAAGTTGACTTAATAACTACCGGTAGTTAGGTCAACTTAATGGCTACATCAATTTGTTAAATTGACCTAAAACTGGTGTAGAAGCCCTAGGTTGACTTAACACCCTAAGCTGACCTAGGGCGGGGATAAGGGAGCCGTGGCTTCCTGGAAAAAGGGAGCTATGGCTTCTCAGGGAGAAGGGAGTGCAGGCTTCCTTCTTGCCCAGGACCCACGGGGATCCCAGCAAGAAGGGAGCTGCAGGTCCCTTTTCAGCAGTGAGCCGTGGCTCTCCACCATGTCTACACTTGAAAAGTTTAGTCGACTCGTTAAACTTAAATAAAGGACAGAATTTCAATAACTGACTTAAGTGCTTATACAACAGCCAAGTCCTTGAAAATCTAACCTGACACTTACTTGAAAATCTGATCTTTGATGTTGCCCATGCTTACACAATGGAGAACTGTCTTTTGTAATGGAAAGTACCAACAGCAAACAGTGATATTTTTCATTATAAACAAGGGAGCAGGGGACTGGACTCAGTGAACCAAAAAGTCCCTTCCTGTCCTTTATTCCGATGAGCATCTTTCTGATTGGGTGCTTACAAGAGCAAAGGCTATTCCCTGAATGGCCAGATGAACAAAAACCGTTGGTATAAATGCTCACAAATAGCAGTGAATGCAGATGCATAAATATAGTCAGCTAAATCAGTGGTACAACTGGGGAACATTTTTTCAACACAATGTTTTTCATCTAAAAATGGATTTGGGGGGCCCTGAAGTCATTTGTTGAATTTGTGTTAAATACAATGAAAGCTTTTGGTCGAAAAAAAAGTCAAATAAGTTGAAACAGTTCATGTATTGACCAATTAAAATGAAAAGAGGGAAAACACCTGAAATGGCTGAATCTAATAAAAAAAGACTTGAACAAAGCATTTTGAGTCAACTAGAAATATTTCAGTCTTTTCAAAATACAATTTTTTAGTTTTCTGATTCAATGAACATTTTCAAAAATGTGTTTCAAATCAAATTGAACTGCAATTTTTTCAGTTTTTTTTTGGTTTGGCCTCTGAATTGAAAACTCATTATTTCTCAGTATTAATCAGTTGTTGGGTAGATCGGCAAATATTTGCAGATGCTACTTCACATGTATCAGAGAGTTCCAGTAAGAACTCTGAGTTGAGGACTCTACATTTGTCTATAACATGATTTTCTTTTATATGTCCAATAAATTCTAAAAGCATTTTTATTCTCATTTCTCCATCAACAACTGTCAATTTGCTTTTGTCCATACAAGAAACCAAAGTAAAATCCACATTTTATGTCAGAACAATTAAAAACCAATTAATAGTGATTCCTCAAACTTTTCATACCCATGCAACAGTGGGAATAATCAGGACACAAAGGGTATGGAAGTATGATGCTAAATGCAGCCCCTTCAGCCAGTAAGTCACATTGTTATTGATCTCAACATTCTCCAGTGCCCCATAGTTGAATTTGATGGTGGAATATAACCAGCTATAAACCTGATCCAATGTTCATTGAAGTTAGTGTAACGACTCCCATTCATTTAAATAGGCTTTGAGTCTGGTTTGGGAACTGTTTGTATGTTTTAGTTCTGTGACTGTGGGTTGGACTGATATTTTAGATAAAGGGAATGCAGCGGACCTAGTTTATTTAGATTTCAGCAAGGCATTTGATACAGTTCCACACAGACAATTATTAGTTAAGTTAAAAAGAAGAGGATTTGATATGAATATAGTAAGATGGATAAGGAACTGATTAAAGGGGAGGCTACAGTGGGTCATACAGAAGTGTGAACTGTCATGCTGGAGGGAGGTTACCAGTGGAGTCCCTCAGGGATTGGTTTTGGAACCAATCTTATTTAACTTTTTTGTTACCAACCTTGACACAAAAAGTGGGAATGTGCTAATTAAGTTTGCAGATGACACCAAGTTGGGAGGCATTGCCAAGACAGAGAAGGACTGGGATATCATACAGAAAAATCTGGATGACCTTGTAAACTGGAGTATCAGGAACAGGATGGCTTTTAATAATGGAAAGTGCAAGGTCATGCATTTAGGGACAAATAGCATGAATTTTTCCTAAAAGTTGGGGACACATCAGTTGGAAGGGACAGAGGAGGAGAAGGACCTGGGCACTGGTTGATCACAGGATGACTATGAGCCTCAATTTTGATGTAGCTGGGAAAAAAGCTAATGTGGTCCCAGGATGCACCAGAGCAGATATTTCAAGAAGAGATAGGGAGGTGTTAGTGCTGCTATACAAGACACTAGTGATACCCCATCTGGAATATTGTGTGCAGATCTGGTCCCCCATGTTTAAAAAGGATGAATTCAAATTAGAACATGTCCAGAGAAGGGCTACAAAGATGGTCCATAGCGTGGAAAACCTGCCTCATGAGAGGAGACTCAAGGAGCTTGGCTTGTTTAGCCTAACAAAAGAAGGTTAAGGGGAGATATGATTGCTCTCTAGAAATATATCAGAGGGATAAATATCAGGGAAGGAGAGGAATTATCTGATTACATTACCAATATGGACACCAGAACAAATGGATACAAACTGTCCATCAGGAAATTTAGGCTTGAAATTAGATACAGGTTTTTAACCATCAGAGGAGTAAAGTTCTGCAATAGCCTTCCAAGGGGAGCTGTGGGGACAAAAAACATAACCCCTTTCAAAACTGAGCATGATAAGATTATGGAGGGGATGGTATGAAGGGATGGCTACCTTGGAAAGTGACTGATTTGATATTTGACTAGTGGTGGTTGTTATACTAGTGACTGAAGAAGAGAGGGTAGATGGGGTGGGTTCTGAGCTGTTACAGAGAATTCTTTCTTGGCTGACTAGCTGGTGAGACTTGCCCACATGCTCAGGGTTTAACTGATCACCACATTTGGGGTCGGGAAGAAACTTTTCCTGTGGACTGATTAGCTAGGGCTTGGGAGAGTTTTTGTCTTCCTCTGTAGCATGGGGTATGGCTCACTGCTGGTGAATTCCCTGTATCTTAAAGTCCTTAAATCATGATTTGACGAGGTAAATAACTCAGTCATAGGTTAGACACTTTTTGCTGGAGTGGGTGGATGAGGTTTTGTGGCCTGCATTGTGCAGGAGGTAAGACTAGATGATCATACTGTTCCTTTCTGACCTTAGAGTCTATGTCTACACTTAGGAGGCTAGTTCAAATTAAGTTAGTTTGAACTAATTAATTCAAACTAATAATGGTTAATTTGAACTGAGTTAATTCAAACTAACATGGCCCCACTAGAAACCCAAATCAAACTAGCATGTCCATGGATAAGACTTGCTAGTTTAATTTAGGAAGGGGGTACCATGGGATGTGTGCTAGCATGGCCCCCAAGAAGGGCCATGCCCCCACCCAATAGATAAAAAGAGGAAGGCACCCTAGAAGGAGGAAGGGCAAAACTGCTTTAGTTTGAACTAATGGTGAGTTCGAATTAACGTGCTTACATTCAGCCAGGTAAAGCTAAAGCGAGGTTTAACAAGATCAAACTAATCTTTCCTTAGTTTGAACTAAGGAAAGCCAGTGTAGCCATGCACTAATTTACTTTGAATTAATCTCCATTAATTCAAACTAAATTTCAAGTGTGGACAGACCCAAAAAATATGTGTAGCTAGTCCAGTTTTGGATTAAGAAAGGCTTATTTGGGGTGAACTTAAAACTGCTTGTAATTGACTTGAGGAATATGAAGAAAGCCAACTCAAATCAAGATCAATATGTTCACACAGGGATTAGCATCAGTTTAACCATATTTGTTTAAATTCATACCTTAGTTTATATTAGGGCATTTTTCCCATGTTATTTTGTATGGTAACCCTAAAATATTCATGTATGTGTGTTGGGGTGCTAAGGAAGTGGTTTTGTTGGTGATAAAACTTAATTATAGGGTTGACTCTTTTTTGTCACTAGCACAGAAGAAGGAAGGAAGGGTTATGTCAAGGCTTGCTGGATTTGATCTATGTATAGTTGCATTGTGAAAACTAACACTACAGCAAGTGTTCTCAGGCTCAGAGGCTAAATTCTCTGCTGCAGTTTTTCTCGCTGTGGAATATGCATGGAAAGCAAGTTCTCTAACTATTTAAAGTGTCACATCATCAGTAGAGATGGTGGAAAAGTTAAAATTCTGGAACAGCTTAATTTTCAGTCATTTGAGACAAAGCTCCATTAATCTTTCATGTTCTCTTCCAGTCTTGTCACCAATCTCATCTAATATGATCGACACACATGCTAACATAAAAAGTGGGGAGGGGAAAATTAAGTGAAGTATGGAAAATAAGACTCTGGGGGTTGGTCATAAGATCATCCAGGATAGGCATATCCATCTCACAGGTCCCATTTCTGCAACATACTAGCACCTTGTGCCCATGTGGCATTCCAGCTGTGCTAGTTGACCTAAACACAGGATGGGGGGGCATACAAAACAAACATTCTCCTGAGTGCACCTGCCCAAGGGCTGCACACAATCAATTTATTATCACCCATTTCCCATTGCTCTAAGCCTCTTCTCACTGTAAAGACTGAAGGATGATTGTCCCAGATTGAGGTGTCATTAAAGCAGGTTTTGGAACAAATTGGTCAGTTAAACAGTAATAAGTCACCAGCATCAGAGGGTATCCACCCAAGAGTTCTGAAAGAATTGAGATGTGAAACTGCAAAGCTACTAAATGTGGTGTAACAAACAAGGAGTCCTGTAGAACTTTAAAAGGCTAACATTTATTTATCACATGAGTTTTTGTGGGAGAAAATCCCTCTTAGTCAGACACTTTGAAGATGGGGAACTTACAGAAGCATGGTATGTAATGTGATATGTAACCTGTGATTTAAATCAACCTCTAGAAAATGACTGGAGGATAGCTAATGTGATGCCAATTTTTAAAAAGGCTCCAGAAGCAGTCCCTGCAATTGCAGGCTGGTAAGCCTAATGTCGGTACCAGGTAAATTGGTTAAAACTGTAATAAAGAGCAGAATTGTTGGATACTTAGAGGAACATGGATTTGTTGGGGGAAGAGTCAATGAGGTTTCTGTAAAGGGAAATCATATCTCACTAGCCTACCCTAAATTCTTTGCAGGGCGGCGGGGGGGGGGGGGGTGTCAACAAGCAGGTAGACAAGCGTGATCTGGCAGATGTAATTCACTTAGATTTTCAGTAGGCTCTTGACAAGGTCCTCACCAAAGTCTCTTAATCAAAGTAAGCAGTCATGGAGTAAGAGGGAAAGTCCTCTCCTGGATCAGAAAATGGTTAAAATATAGGAAACGAAGAATAGGAATAAGGATCCAGGTTTCAGAATAAAAAGAGCTAAATAATGGTGTCCCACAGGGGTCTGTACTGAGAACAGTACTATGCAACATATTAATAAATGATCTGGAAAAAAGGGAAAACACTCAGGAGGCAAAATTTGTAGATGATACAAAGCCACGCAAGATAATTAAGTCCAAACCAGACTGGAAGAGCTAGAATGGGATCTCAGTAAACTGGGTGATTCGGCAACAAAATGGCAGATGAAATTTAATGTTGATAAATGCAAATTAACACACACTGGAAAACAGAATCCCGACTATACACATAAAATGATGAGATCTAAATTAGCTGTTACCACTTAAGAAAGAAATCTTAGCGTCATTGTGGATAGCTCTCTGAAAACATCCACTCACTGTGCAGGGGCAGTCAAAAATACTAACAGAATGTGAGGATCCCTTAGGAAAGGGATAGATAATAAAAGACAGAAAAATTCATATTGCCTCTTTAAAAATCCATGGTACACCCATCTCATGAACACTTCCTGCTGTTCTGGTAGACCCATCTTAAAAAAGATAAGCCAAGATGAGCAGGGATGCAAAATCATGCTCTCAAATATCCCTAGTCTTTGTCTGCCAAACGCCTGGAACGGTTGAGAGGAGATGGGTCACTTAATGATCGTGTGTTTTCTTCATTCCTTCTGAAGTACCTGGCTGTGGCTACTGTTGGAAGACAGGACACTGAGCTAGATATACTGCTGGTCTGACTCAGTGTGGCTTATGGTCTTATGATGATACTATAGGATCTTTTTTTATGGGCACTCAGCTTTCTAAATCCTGACATCACAGATGCTTCAGTCTTCTGTGTTACTCATCACATGCACTTTTGAATCATAGATTAATGGATTTCAAGGCTCAAATGTTCCATTCTGATTATCTCACCTCACTGCCTATGTAACACTGCCCATAGAACTGACCCAAAATAATGCCTAGAACAGCTCTCCCATAAAAACAATTCACCTTGATTGAAAAGTTGCCAGGGATGGAGACTCCGCCACAATCCTAGGTAAATTGTTCCAACAGTTAATTACACTCTCTGTTAAAAATTTACATCTTACTTCCAGTCTGAGTTTCTTTAGCTCTAGTTTCCAGACAATGCCTCATGTTACACCATTGTCAGCAAGACTGAAGAGCCATTCACCAAAGATCTCTCCCCAAGTAGCTATGTATCAACTGTGATCCTGTCACTCCTTCACCTTCCTTTGATGGCTAAACAAATCAGCCTCTTTAAATTTATCCTCATTATGGATGTTTTCAATCCTTAATCATTCTTGTGGCTTTTCTCTGAATTTGCTCCTATTTATCAACATCCTTCTTAAACTGTCGATAGCAGGAAGAGAGACAATATCCCAGCAGTGGTCACACCAATGCAAAATAAACAGAGGTAAAATAACCTCTCTGCTCCTACTCCAGATTCTCCTGTTTATGCATCCCAGGATCACATAAGCCCTTTGGCCACGGCATCACACTGGGAGCTCATTTTCAGCTGAGAATCCACCACGACCAACATTTGGCCAATCTTTTGCAGCGTCACTGTTTCCCAGGATAGAGTGTTCAGTGCTGTAAGCATGGCCTATATTCTTTGTCCCTAGAAGAATACATTTCCATTTAGCCATATTCAAACACACATGGTTTGCTTGTTTATGTTTTCTTCAGGTCATTCAGAAAAAAAGTTAAATAGCAACAGGTCAGGAACCAGTCCCTGCAGAACCCCACCCACTTGATGATGATTCCATATGTACAACTATCTTTTGAGACCTTTCAGTTAGCCAGTTTTTAGTCCCTTTTATGTGGACCATGCTAATTTTGTATCACTCTACATTTTTAATCAAAATGTCATGCAATAGCAGGTCAAATGCCTTATAGAATTTTAAGTATATGACACCAACACTATTAGCTTTATCAACCAATTTTCTAATCTCTTCCAAAAAAAAATATTGTTAGTTTGACAGGAATTCTTTTTCTATAAGCCTGTGTTGATTGGCATTAATTATATTTCCTTTATTTAATACTTTATTAATCAAGATCCATATCAGCCACTTCATTATGTTTCCTGTGATCAGTGTCATACTTATCTATACTGGAAACATTATAGAACTTGGACACAACCAGCAGACATACTGGTTCTTCTTTGAGTGCTGCTTGGATGCATTTGGTATTGGGTGTCTACGTACCACAGCGCACGATTGGCTGGAAACTTTTTAGCCCTAGCCTCTCAGAGCAGGGTCGGGGACCAACACTCCCTCTGGCTGCTCCCATGGCTATATATAGATGGCCCTGACCCTGAGCCCCTCAGTTCCTTTTTCTGCTCTCAGTGACTGTTACAGAACAGCCCGCTTGCATTTGTGCAAGTGCCTGTCTGTCCACTCTGTTTATCAGCCCGGTCTCACTGTAAGATCTGTTCATGGACATTGACTGAGGCCTGAACCCTCTCCCTCCAGCCACCCAACATGCTGGGGTTCAAACCCTGTAGGAGTTGTAGCAAGGCCTTCCTAAGGGACAGCCCCTACAAGAAGTGCCTTAAATGCATGGGTGAGCCTCACCACGTGGATTATGCTCCATTGGGTGAAGAAGCAGTGGGCCACTAGGTGAACGCCTACGGACACGCCACCAAGTTCAAGATCTTTGAAGGAAGATGTCCATGAGAGTGCCAAGGGGTCATTTGCCACTCTGTCAGGAGACTAGAACTCCAACAGGGGCAGTCCTGCTCCATTACCAGGGACCTTTGCTATATCCTAATAGCAAAAGAGCATCCTAGGCACTAGTAAGTCCACCTAATGTAAGAGGGTTGCACTTACGTTAGTAGAATCGACTCCTGAGAAAGGCAGTTGTGGTCCAGAGCAACAGGCTCCTATGCCCACAGGTGATGTACAGGATTGGAATAATTGCCACCCTTGCGGCCTTAACCCCCAAGGGAAATCAATCGGGTTAGGTTACTAACCCAGGGGCAGGGAACACATCACCCTTTGTCCAAATGGGGTTAGGCAGAGGCCTTTCCCCACTGACGTACTGGCAGAAGATGCCGTGTTCAGGGGCACCATAAACTAAGGTGTCCTGCCTCCATAAGGAAGATAATGTAGGAGTAACTGGGGACCCCGCTCCTCCATCTGTTAATGCATGTGAATGGAGGCCCTGGAGGGAGGGGCCTGGAATGAAGCCTAGATGCTTGGCAGGCCCCTCTCTGGGGCCCAAAAACATCACCCAATTTTGGGTGCTCTGCCATTGTTGGGTAGCTGTGCTGATGGTGGATAAGGTTCTAACTCCACCCACCTTCCACAGTACAGCTAGCAGTCACCTAATACTGAATGTATCCAAGCAGCGCTCGAAGAAGAATGGTGGGTTACTTACCAGTAACCATCCTTGTTCAAGATGGGCTGCTCATATACATTCAGGCCCCTCCCACTGTCCCTGCTACTCAGAATAAGCTATAATAAGGGACTGAGGGGCTCAGGGTTCGGGCTATACATATATAGCCATGGGAGTGGCCAGAGGGGGCATTGGCCCCCAACCCTGCTCTGACAAGCTAGGGCTAAAAAGTTTTTGGCCAATTGTGTGCTGTGGCACGTAGACACTTAATATTGAATGTATGCGAGCAGCCCATCTCGAAAAAGGACAGTTACAGGTAAGTAACCCACAGTTTTATGGCCCATTACAACAGCTTGCAACACACTCTTGTGGCTTCTAACCCGTCTTTGTCCTACCAGAGGTTTTAATTGCTCTCTTGTTTTAAGTGGTCTCCTCAACATGTGTGAGCCCCTTATGCTTAACAATTTGTCTTAACTCACATTTAGCTTGCACACCCTGGTTGCCTTCTCCAGGCCTGAGGAAGAGCTCTGTGTAGCTTGAAAACTTCTCTCTTCCACTGACAGTTGTTTCTATAGAAGTTATTACCTGACTCTGTTACTCAGAACAAAATATTGGCACTAAGCTACAAAAGTAGAATGAAAGCTATTCTATTTTAAAAAGACCACATCATTCATCACCACCACCACCGGAGTTAGAGAAAAATCTGCATTAGAGTCTAATCATATCAGGTTTTACCTCTTCATGGAATAGAATCATAGAATATAAGGGCTGGAAGGGACCTCATGAGATCAACTAGTCCAACCCCCTGCTAAAAGCAGGACTACTCTCACTAAATCATGTCTGCCAGGATTTTGTCCAACTGGGTCTTAAAAGTTTCCCTAGACAACCAATTCCAGTGTTTCACCACCCTCCTAGTGGGAAAGCTTTTCCTAATATCCAACCTAGACCTCCCCAGCTGCAACATGAAACCATTGCTCTTTGTTCTGTCCTCTGTTACCACTTAGAATAGCCTACCTCCCTCCTCTTTGGAGCACCCCTTCAAGTAGTTGAAGGTTGCTATCAAATCCCCCATCAGTCTTCTCTTCTGCAGACTAAATAAGCCTTGTTCCTTCAGTCTCTCATAATAAGTCTTGTGCCCCAGCCCTCTAATCATTTTCATTGCTCTACTTCAGAAAGCCTCCAGCCACTTGAGGGCAATATAACTGTTTGTTTGCATCCCCTTTTGTGGCTGCTTTCTGCAAATATTCTAGCAAGCAAGTTTATTGACAGGAACCTTGGAAACAGCAAAATGTAATTAGCTAGTGCATCTTATTCAGGAAAGCTAATTTTCTTCTTCTAACATGCATATTCCCCTTGGTTCTAAGAGTCATGCTGTGTTTTTTATCCCCTCATTGGGTGAGCTTGACTTGCAACTAATCATTCTTATTTTCTTCCCAGCCCTGTAAGTTGTTTGTCCAAACTTTTTCTCCCAGCTCTAGCTGTAATGTGGGGGAGCATATTAGAGTTGATATGAAACTGAACAATGGTTTTTGTCCAGCGCATAGACCCTTCAACTTGATGATACTCAGGGTCCATTCACAGAGGGCCTCCAAGCAGACTCCATGTTTACAGGGTAATTCCCTCCCTCAACACACACACATACCCCCACATGCGCACACACACTCATTCAGCTACCTGATTAAGATCAATATAAAGGGGGACATGATCAAAACACTGCAAATATTGAAGGTAACTCAGGAATGTCTAGTCAACCTTTCTATTAAGAATAAGGAAATAGTGAAAGAAATTGAGAAGTGGCAAATTCAAAACTGAAAAAGAAGAAGTACTTTGGCACCCAATGCATGGATACTGTGTGATCTCCCTATGGAAAGGTATCATTGGCTGTGTTCACACAGCACTCTTATTTCGAAACAACAGAGGTTGTTTCGAAATAAGAAATACCCTGTTCACACGACGCACGGTTGTTTTGAAACAACGGCACCCGTTGTTTCGAAACAACGGTGTTGTTTCGAAGCAACTTAAACCCTTTGTGGGGTCGAAACAATGTTGTTTCGAAATGATTGTTTCGAAACAATGCCATCCGAACATGTTTTTTCGAAACAACAGTGACTTGTTTCGAAATAACTGTTGCCTGAAACTGCTATTTCGCTTTGAGCTTTTTTCCTTAATTCGAATAAACAAACTGTTAATTTGAATTAAGTTATTTCGAAATAAGGCATTATTTCGATACAAGTTGTTTCGACACAACTTGTATCGAAATAATGCCTGTGTGTGAACACAGCCATTGAGGCCAAGAGCTTAGCAGGTTTCCCAAAGGGATGAAATGTTCATCTGGATGATAAGAATCTGCTGTTAAAATGGTAAATACAACAAGAGCTTTGGAAAGGATCTAAGGCATCCTGCTCTTCAAGCACAGTAAGAGCGCCAGTGATGGACATGAACTGGATATCCAGCTAGATCACTTTAAATACCTAGCTAGAAATGGATGTGGGTGGCACTCAGCCTCAAGGAAGTTACCCTGTTTGGGATTTGCCATGATGGTGATGAACCCACAGCTTCCTTCTACAGAGTTTCTTGCATCTGCTTCTGAACATCTGGGGCTGGCCTTTTTCAGTGATAGGACATCGGCTAAGATTGATAACAGCTCTCATCCAGTCTGGTAAATTCTATGTTCCTCATCACATGATCAGAAACCCCTTTGTACAGACAAAATGGATGCATCATCAACAGCAAATGTACAGATGTCACATTATGGGCCACTCTGAGATGCTGTGTTTGAAAACACACACTTGCTGAGAGCAACCCATGACAGAAATAGAATCCAAGCCTGGGTTCCAGGCCCTTGCCACTAGGCCACACTGTCTGTTTTAGCACAGCATAAACACGCAGTGTTCTGCATGTCAGCTCAGCTCTCCATGGGCTGTGTTGTTGTTACTGTTGCGCATAGTAATTGTGCATTTCACTCGTCTGAACAGGTTGAGAATGAATTCACAGTTTACAAGCTTACTGCCCAACACTTGGATAGTTAAATATTTATCATTTCATTCATTTATAAGGCTTCTAAATGCTGTGCAGTGAACCTTCACAAACTGTTACAATCAAAGTGAAGACACGCCCCCCCCCCCCCCCCGGCCATTCTTCCCCCAGCCAGCCAGACCCAAAGGATCTGGCCAGTGGCAACTTGCTAGCTCTTAGGGAGGTGAGCAGCAAGTGAAATGCAAAAAGAGAATGGGTAATGTATAAAGATCAAACAAAGAACCCATCTAATAAACCAGATCCACAGCTATACTGAAGCCAGCAGAGACATGACAGACTTGCACCAGTTGTGGGTCTTATCCATTCCTGGGAAATGGTGGAAAGATGGCACTTAGGTAAGAACTGCAGGGATGGATTCCTTGGTGGTGCTTTAACTGCTTTACAACCATCCGGTAATGCATAGCAGCTGTAAACATTGCTGTAGCTTGATTGCTGGCTACTTTGTGGCACTGGGAAGATGCAGCACAACCAGATTGTATCAGAATCTGGTCCTGAATTTACAACAACAAAAAAGAGGGTAGGAAGTATTTGTGGAAATGTAACTCTGGAAAGAAAAGTCAAAACATTTAAAATTTGATCAAAGAAAGAGCCTTTTCACAAACCCATATAGTTAACATGTGGAACTCACTCATGCAGGTTACCGCTGATGCCCTGTATCTTCTGTCTTTAAAGAAGAGAGAATTGGATGAATCAGTCTCACTAGTTTGGATCAAGCTAAGAAGAGCTGCTGATTTTTATGCTTCAGGCCATAGCCTGACCTCTGGCTAGGGTCAAGAAGGAATGTAGCACTTTATGACCATCATGTCCTGTCTTTTCTGAGTATGCCCAGCCATTGATATAGCTGAACCTGCACAAGCCCCAGCTGTCCACGAGCAGTGCTTTGCACTGGGGGAGCTAATCCTGGTTCCAAGCAAAGATGAACAATCATGGGTCTGCTCATCTGCAGGAAGGACTCACTCTAGTAAAATACACCCATACCTGGGCCCTAATTGCTGGAATAAGGGCAAACTCCTGAAGAAGGCAAGATCTTACCCACTGTGACCAGCTGAGGAATGTCCATGTCATTCTTGGCCACTTTTGGAAGCAGACTATTGGAAAATATGGACCTAACTATCCAAGGCTGTCTTAAGGTCATATTGCAAAGGAGAAAAGACAGGAACATTACTGATTTAATACTTTATTTCCTGGAGAACAACAGTCTGGTCACATGCTCCTGGTGTGTGGGGTTAGCCTTCTAGACTCTGGGTTGCACTGTCAGAGATATTCAACATAATACTGCTTACTAGAGGTGACTTTTGGGATAGGCGAAGCAGACACACACCTAGAGCCCCAAGCAGTAAGTGGCCCCACTGCCTGCTTCACAGACTCTAAAAGCTACATCTGCCTTGGTAAGTGGCAGAAGGAGGAGCTGGTCTTTGGGGCCAGGGCCATGGGGAGAAGGTGAGAAGGAGGGGGGCACGGGGCTAGTGGCAGGGAGGTGGGGCCACAGAGAGGGGGTGCAGTGGTATGGAGCAGGTGCTGCACAGGCCTCCAGGAGGCCCCACAGTGGGCCTTTGCCTAGGGCCCCTGATTGCCATCTCTGCTGCTTTTCTTCTGTGATGTCAGTCTCCACTGTCGGAGCAGTCAGTTTGTATTAAATGGTGCTGTAATTCAACCTGATAACACCAACCCACAAATGGTATAGAACCATAATGAAAAATTCAAATTCAAATTTAGGACTGTGTAGCCAGACAGCAGCTCTAAGTCTTGCTTTTCCTGTTTTTCCAGTCTGTTGCAACATAGCTCTTCTCCTGACTACAGCCCTAGAAAGTTCTCAGTTAAATCCCCTCTCTTCATGCAGCAGTCTGCCTCTCTGTTGTGCCTCCAAGGCCCGAGCAAGGAACTGACTGTGTGATAAATCATATTTGTATTCTGCACTACAACAGCCTAAAACTGAATTACAATCCCACCCCCAATGTAGACAAGCCCTAGTTATCTCTCTTAGCAAGTCCACTCCATTTTGGGACCAATGAGAGTGGGGAGGGGGGTGTTAAAAACAGTTCAAAGAAACAAGAAAAAAGTTTCAAGGCTCAGGGAGACCAGGACCCCTCCCTCACACCAAGGAGGGGATACAGGCTCAGCCACCAATGGGAAAAGGCCATCAGTTAGCCTTGGGGATTTCAGCTAAGGAAACAAATTGGCTCTTCTTCTGATCTCAGACTGGCAGAGCCCTCAAGCTCTTCCTGAACAAGCAATGGGTTCATACTGCAAATGAAGTGATAGGATTTGACAATCAGCATAATTAGCCATCAAAACAACTTGTTGAGCATCTTTGCGGCTTCTCCAAGTCCAGCAATTTTCAGACCAAGAGTGGATGTTTCCTAAGAGCTATGTCCTAGAGATTATTGGGGTGGGGGCAGTTTCCTGGCCTGTGTTATACAGGAGGTCAGACTAAATGATCAGAGAAGCCCCTTCTGGCCAAGGGATCTGTGGATCCAGGAATTGTTCCAGATTGCCTCCAGGTCACTTTTCTTATTTGCTGCCATGTTCACTAGGTTCTTTTCTTGTTCCTTGTGAAAAGGCTTTTTCCAAGACAGAAATGTGAATTTCTCAAATCAGCGACCCCAGCATTAGTGGCACTAGCGAGCCTTTAAGCAGCAAAGCGACTGATGAGAGCCAGGACCCTCGAGAAGAGCTCTACTGAGCTCCTTTTCCCCTGACATCAGCAACCTATTTTTGGAAACACAGCCCCATCCAATCTTAGCATGGGGCTGAGCAGACCTATGGGCCACCATTACATGTCCTTGGTTGCCATTTCTACATTTCCTATTATGGTTTTTCTCTCTTTGCTGAGTAATGGTCATTTGCTGTCCTTAGTCTTCCTCTTGTTTCTAATGTATTTGAAAAATGTTTCTTGTTACCTTTTATGCCTTCAGCTAGTTTGATCTCAGTTTGTGCTTTGACCTTTCTGATTTTTCCCCTACATAATTGTGTTATTTGTTTATAGTCATCTTTTGTAATGTGACCTAGTTTCCACTTTTTATAGAACTCTTTCTTTATTTTTAGATTATTGAAAATCTTCTGGTTAAGCCAGGGTGGTCTCTTGCCTTACTTTCTATCCTTCTATGCAGGGGAATAGATCATACATTTCCATCCACCTTGATGACAAGAAGGGATGGATGCAAGGAACACCCTTGCCTACAGTGACTCCCCAGCTGTCTGAGCAAAAAGAGTGGAGATTTTGTGCTCCCACAGTCATTCCAGTGTTACAGCTAATCACTGCATGCATTTCTTTTCCATTAGGCAGAATTACTGAACATTAAATAATGTGTGGCAAAGTGCAGAGAAGCAGATGGCTTAGCAGTGGCTGAGTGCCCCTGCTAGTCACATACATTCTAGTAATGGGAGGGAAGGAGGCAAGGAAATGCTCTAATTAGAGGACTCTCTTTCTCAAACTACCCACTGAAGTAGTGGAGCCAGTGTAAAGCTGGGTAATTGCAAGGAAATGTACCATGCTGCCTGGCAGGCAGGGCATTCAGTGCTGGTGAAAGTTGCCAGACAGAGAGCCCTGGAGGACGAGGTGCTATTTATCCACACAGCCTGGACAGAGGAAGGCTGGTTCAGAGGCTTCGATGCTGGTTCTGAGACTTTGCTTCAGTTCTTTGCCCTGCCTCAGACTTCCGCCTTGGCCTTGGGCAAGTCATAGTGGGTCTTCTGCACTGCAGTTAGATGCCTGTGCCTGGCCCGTGCAGCTCAGGAGAGAGCATTTTGTGTGGTTATACAGTAGTTGTACATCCTCACACACCGCTTTACTCTGGAACATGGCCCTTAACACCTCTCCCCTCTTTTAATCCAGTTGCTGAGGCCCAGTGGTGTCACTGGCGCTGGGCTTACAGGGCTCGAGCCCTGAGTCCCAATGCCAGTGCCCTAGGTCTGTCGCCAGGCTGACCATGGTTGTGGCTGTCTTCCCAGCCCCAGCCCCGGCCCCGGCCCAGGGTCCAGTGCCAGGCTGCCCATGGCAGGAGCCCGATCTGAGCCCTGCCTCAGGCCCTGGGCAGGATCGGGGACTGGCTCTGAATTGGGATGGTGGGGTGGCAGAGCGTGGGGCCTGGGCCATGGGTCTTTTCCTGGGTCCATGTCACTCCTGCTGAGGCCTTATTCAAACAGTATACAGAGACATCAGTGGCTTTAGGTTTTTATACCTCCCCCATCTTACACTGGTATCTGAGCACCTCTTTGTCATAATTGCATCAGCCTAAGACCAGCCATAGGTGAGTTCTGCCTCCATGTCAGGTAGCATCAGGTGCTGCTTGTAAAGATATGCTTGTAGAAGGTCATGAATTTAGAGACACTCCCTAGCAAGGACCATTGGTGTGTGAATTGGGAGACTGTCCCACAGGAAATCCAACATGCCTGTTCCCGACTACATGCATGGGATTCATACTGGTCTGTGTGATTGAAGTTCTGTTCCTCACTCATTCAATAGTGTGGTCTTCAGTGAAGCCTCAAGATCATTATATGGTGTCAGAAGAAGGTGAATGAGTTTGGAAGCCAACAGACTTGGAGGAGAAATCCTGTGTTTGCAATTGGAAACAGACAAACACTAGAGATCTCTGAAAACAAGAGAAACCTTCAGAAAGTAAGTGCAAGCTCTAACAATGGAGGTTTTCCAGGCTCCTTCACCTCTCCAAATGTCTGCTAATGTTGCAGAAAACTGGATGAAGTTGAAGCGGCAATTTCTGTTTTATTTGTCTGCCATTGGAGCACAGAACAAAGATGAAAACCAAAAATCATCTCTATTTATACATGTTGTTGGGGAGGAGGCACTGGATGTATACAATAATGTATATGAATCTTAACAACTGCTTTGATTTGCTCTTACAGTGTGACCTGATCCCATGACTTACACCTCCCTGCATTTATTTTCCTCCATTCCGTAAGTTCCCTCATCTTCAAAGTGGCTGACAAAGTGGGATGTTCTCCCACAAAAGCTCATGAGATATATAAATTTCTTAGTCTTTAAGTGCCACAAGAGTCCTTGCTTGTTATTTTTTTCATAATAAGTTTGAATTTCAAGACAGTGAAAGCATGAATTTAAATATCATACTGACTAAGTTTGAGGAATATTGCTTGTCAAAAACAAATGTGACTTTTGAGAGGCATAGATTTTTTAAAAGCATGCAAAAACTGGATAATACGATAGAGCAGTATGTCACAAAATTAATGAAACTCAGTAAAAGCTGTAACTTTGGTGGCTTGGCAGAGTTTCTGATCAAAGACAGGCGCATTTGTGGCATTACTGACAATGTGTTATGAGAAAGACTGCTCAGCATGGGGGAGATGTCTTTGAATGAAGCTCTATAGATATGTAGGGCCACTTAAATGGTAAAAGCACAAGTAAAAGAGCTGAATTCACCAGAAGGGATAGTCCATACACTCAGACAAACAGCATATAGCCAGAGTGGCTCAAATCACAATGTGGAACCAACGCCTGCTATCAGGGGGTATGTCTACACTGAAGCCTTAAGTTGACTTAACCTCCCTTAAGTTGACTTAAGGAAAGCCATGTCCACATTGGGCTTTTTTAAGTCAACTTAAGCACTTGGTTAAGTCCACTTAATAACTCCAGCCCTTAAAGTCAACTTAAGCATTAAAGTCGACTTTATTAAGTTGACTTAACACGTTGTAGATAGGGATGTCTACACTGAAGGCTTTGCTAAGTCAACTTTAGTCTATTTAACAGAGCCCTCCAGTGTGGACATAGCCTTTAACTTGACTTTGTTAAGTCGACTTAACTGAGCCCTCAAGTGTAGACATAGCCAGGAAGACTGAGTCCAGATGGTCATGTGGCAAATGTGGATCACGGCACTGCTGTGTTGTGATCTGATCCAGTAATGTAAATCTTACAGCCCCAAGCACATGGCAGGCTTTACAGTAACAAGAGGGTCTTGCATTCTATCTACAAGGCATGGAGCAGTGAACAGCAAATCACTTGCGCTGAGACAGTGTCTTTCACCTGAGTAGCTGGAGGAACTGGTATATGCTTTTGCATCCATTTCACAAACGGACAATCTGATGTGCAGTGAGGTTAAATAATCTGCCTAAAGACACAGCAGCTCAGCTGTAGCACTGAGAAAAGATCCCAGGACTTCTTGAGTCCCCAGCACCAGCTCTGGCTACTAGACCATGCTTCATGCTGCTAAACTGTTCAGGCCACCAATATAAGCATTGTAGGCAGAGCTTTGTCTTGGGATGGACACCCTTCCAGACCACCCAGAGATATCCTCCAAAGACCGAGCTTACTCCCTGTACCCCTGGTGCTGAATGTTGCCATTTTATCCTCTGCACAGCTGGGGTCAACATCACTGCGTTGTCCAAGAGCATCTAACACTCCAC